>JAQMYG010000036.1:24880123-24893556 GCA_030014215.1 Clariallabes teugelsi | reverse complement strand
AGTGACTCCGGAAATCCACTAGCCACATTGGCCAGTGAGCAAAAAAGTTAATGTCAAGCCCTGGTGTGTGTGTATAAAAAATGAGTTCATTATATGTGAACAACTTATTTGTATATTGTGCAAGTTTCTAGAAATGTACCAGAGAAATTAAATATAATTCCTCCAAGTAAATTAATAAATAAATAAATAAATAAACATCTGGCATTTGCAGTGCAGTAATGCTTTACTTCATCGTGCAGTGCAGGTCTCACACACTGAACAATATCTAACTGCTAACATCCATCAACAGTACCTCTTCGCCTGAGAGAACTCTCTATCCCACTCTATCTCGCTTTAAATCTCACTTCGAACAGAGACGTTCAGGACTGTGGAGATTAAAAACACCGTCTGTAGTGCACCTCTGGTAGCCTTGTGCCTGTGATTGAAATGGAATTATAATGGTCCCTATATTGAAAATTATTAAAGACACATAATTGGACCAGGGGCGTTAAAAAGGTCAGGAGCTAAGTCAAGATTGCCTGGGGCTTGTCTTTTTTTCCCTCTTTTTTTCAGTTCAGCATCAGTAGGTTTGGAAGGTTATATATATATATATATATATATAATCTTTATCATAAATAAATAATATCTCACACACACACACACACACACACACTCAAAGACTATGATGATGCTTATTACCAATGGCTTGTGGACTGCTTTTGTTCTTGCAGTTTACCTCGCGCATGTGCGCACACACACACACACACACACACACACACACACTAAGGAGAGAGAGAGAGAGATTCCACTATCCCTGCTACACCAAGGTGACACAGTTTATCCGCTGCAATATGAGCATGGCTAACCTCTGAATCTGTCCTTTCTCTTTCTGTCTCTACACAGATTCTTTCTCTCTTATCACAATACCGCTAAATCTACTGTTACCGATGGTTTGTTCTTTTACTATCAAAAATAGCCGACTCGCTTTCGCAATACTGTTACTCATGATGGTCTTGCCATTGATAACTATTTGAACTGAGTGAGTGACAGAACTACAGCTTGACCAGTCAGTCAGTTCATCTTGATTTTTTTCTTCTCCTTGAAATAGCCCAGAAGGCTAGATTGGTTTTTAGACCCTGGAGCTTTTATCGAAGTCTGGGTGAACGCATCTTCCTCCCCCTCCCCTCCCCTCCCCTCCCCTCCCCTCCCTCGGACACCGACTGCAAGTAAAGTTCTGCTCTGTAACGAGACAGAAGTCTGTCTGATGCTATAAAACTCCTCCACCAAAAGTTGCAGATATTCAGGGCTAAGTTTAAAACATGATCATACCTAATGATACCGATTGAATTGAACAAAAGGAAAAGATTTGATGGAAAAAAAAAACATCAGGTATGGCATTAGTCGAGGTTTGCACCAGAAAGGGAGATTTTAGTGAACACAATGCCAAATTTAAAAATAGTGAAGTTTAAGTATATAAGATGGATGTTTATAATGTGGTGTCTGCAGTTTGTGTGATGTTTTCATGTAAAGTTAAAGAATAAAGCATGAAATCATGTTATATAGGTCTATCGTGCAATCTAGTTCAGTACAAAAGAAAAGTTTATCAAAGGTCATTTGTTCTTTTTAGAACAAAAAAAAAAACATTATAGCAAAATGCGAAGACTTAAATAGGTGTGCATTATTATTGCAGAAATCATGCTTATGGTAATAATTTCCATTTAAAATACAATTAGAGGTTGTATAGAGAATCCTAATGTTGTCAACTGGTAATGTTAATGAGTGTTATAAGGACAAAGTGAAACAAGGCAGAAGGAGTCATGTGACTTATTGAGACATTTTTCCCGCAGCAGGATCATGATTTAACACCTAATTGGGTCGGTTTCAGAACCATGTTGTGGTTAAACAGTCTACGGCTGCCAAGGTCTTGTTTTAAAGCAAATGCTTTTAATTCAATTTCAAACTAAGTAACCCTGTACAGTAAGTGCGGACCGTATAGGTGTGTGTGTGTGTGTGTGTGTGTGTGTGTGTGTGTGTGTGTGTGTAAGATCTACAGAAGCATTTCTGCTTTATGTGTCTCTAAAATTGGAAAAAGGTACAAAGTGAACTTGCTTTTCATGCAAAGGCTAAGGGCAAAAAGAAGAAGCTTCTTTTCCAGCATCCCAACATTCTGGGCTGGTTTAAGCTTTCCTTTTTTTTTTGCGGATGAGGTTGGGCTGAACATTTTTGCTGAGACTTTGCATCCCTGCCAAGCACTGTCTCTCTTCATATCTGGCACTGAGGCCACGATGTCAGCATGTTTTTCTAACCCTCTTGGTTTGCGTTTGAACTCACATTCTTCATAGCTGATTAGTTTGATGTGGTGCGTGTGAGAGAGAGTTTTTAGGCAGTAGCAGCCATCCGGGAAGAGGATGCTATAGCAACACAAATGCTCTGGATGCTACTTAAAGAAAAATGTGAATTCTGACTGTTTTCATTTCTTACTCTTTCCGTGGTAGTGTCTGTTAGTGCGATGTATACAGTAGAGATTTGTGTGTGTGTGTGTTATGTTTCTTACAAGTCTGTGGACATCCACTGCAGGGACGATGTGAGCTTTTTCCTTTCTCAACATGTTGTTTTTCCCCTCATGCTGTTTTCAAAGAGCTTTTTATCTGGTTCAGATGTTATGGTTCTCATGTTCACTCTTCCTTTTTGTTTTGTGTGTGTGTGTGTGTGTGTGCGCGCGCACAGGCGTGTGTGTTTGGGTGTTGTAATCCCTCTCACCTGTTTGCCTCATTATCGGCTGGTGTGTGGTGAAGCGTGACAGAGCATGAAAGCGAAGGGAGTTTGGAGTAATGAGCATCCATCACTCCATGTCCCACTACCACTGGGCACCACAAATCCCCACTGAGAGACAGACAGTTTAAAAGAGAGAGGGAACGCAAACATACACACAGCTGCCATTACATCGCAACGCTAATAATGATCAGGTAGCAAAAAAAAAATCATCGAGTCTGGGATGCAACCGTCGCTTTCGAAGAGGTAAACCGCTGCAGCGCCGTTCTCACACACAGTCAAAGAGAGAGGTTAGAAATAGTGAGAAAGGGGGTAGAGAAAATTGGGCCCAAATAACAAGCGTGGCTTGCAGGCCTGCTGTGTGCTGTGTAATTATGGGACAGTGACAAGGTTCGCTATTTTACCTTCCTTGGATTCAGACTAAAAATACACAATGTTAGCTTTCCATAGCTTATTCAGGGAACCGTCATCTTCTCTAACCCTAGTTTGCCATCTAACCACGCCGTCTACAGTATATCTGCATAATGTTTAGAAGACTACCGCTGAGCAGAAGGCCAGATCGTATTGGTTAAAGCATATACTAAAAATCGAGTCGTGTTCTAGTTCTAAATTTTATCTCAAGAATATAAATCATGAACCAGTTGTAATTGGAGCAAATGAGCGCTCAATCATCTCAACCTTCAAACCAGGGGGTGTTTTATATAGACCACACTGAATAACTATAACACTGACGGTATTATGTTAGCTTAAAATAGCACATTAAAAGCATTATAAAACAGCCTATTACGATTTTACGATTTCAGTTTATTAATCTCATGGCTTCGTTCCTGCCGGAGCACAATATAAAATAAACATATAAAACCGCAACATAATGGGAGATGCAGGATCAAGTGTTGTTTCTAAGCTGCGCAATAATGAGTCGAAGGCATGTTGTTTAGGTTAGACCCTTCATGGAGCAATATATTAGTGATGTACAGTACTGGACCGCTGTTACACACCAGGCAAAAGTTTGGACACAAGTTTGGCTTTATTTTTCTACATTCTAGATTTTTTAAAAAATTAAATAACACATATTGCATCAAGTTATTAAGTAACAATAACAGTCAGTTGACACGAAGCTTAGCTGTTCTGGAATAGTTCTTGCAAGAACAGTTTTGTCAAGTGCATTTCCAGAATCCATTAAGCACCATGATGACACTGTCTCTCATGAAGACCTTCACAGGAAAGCAAGACCAAAACTTACATCTGCTGCAGAGAGGAACTTCATTCAGGGTTCCAATTAACAGCACCTCAGATTTGAGCCATTATGAAGGCTTTACAGAGCATGAATACTGTAGCAGACACATCTCAATATCAACTGTTCAAAGATCATTACATATTTGAGATACCTGCAACATTGTTTTACAAGAAGAAAGTAGCAAAAACTAGGAAAGACCATGGACTTAGAAGGTGTGTCTAAATGGATAGATCGATTGACATATTTTAATGCTTACACATTCTTTATACATTTTCTTGGCTATCTTTAGGTAGGCACTAGTCACTACATATCAATCACATGCCATTTTTCGAGATGCTCTAAACCAGTTGACTAAGGATCACAATTTTGACCCTCGTCAAAGTTGCTCAGATTTTGACATCTGCCCATTACTTCGCTCATTTTTTCTTCTTACAACACATCAACATCAAGAACTGACAGCTCACTCATTGCCTAATATATCTCACCCCTTGAGATATTCAACTTTTCTCATGTCACTTGTCAGTGGTTTTAGTGTCACGGCAGATCGATGTGTATATGCCAGAGCTTTACAGTTTAATCAATTATGCAATCAAATTTTTCAAATCTTAATCTGATAATCTTTTGTTGGTGAGATTTTGATTCTTATTCAAAAATAAATTTAGACATGCAAATGTTAAACATCTAACATTGATGAATACTCTAAAAATATGTTTTTTTTAAGTAGGTACCGTACAAATTTCTTCTGTCTCCTTTTGTAAGAGTATTGCTTTGTCTTCTTTTGAGTTTATGGGAGCTCGGTGAAATACTGTACCATCACCTACTGAACTGGGGGGTTGAGTAGAAACGTCATTGTACGAGACATGACATTTAAATCATCAACAACACAAGTTACACACGCTTTAGTATATACTTATATTAGTGATGTACATTTGACAGCAAGCAGGAAAAAGCATGAATCATCTTCAGTCCTTATTTTCTATCCCCTATTAGTGTTACTGTTTAAAGTGAATGGCTTGTGCTTAATTGTGCTTGTCTAGCTGCTATTGAAAAACCTTTTATCTGAAATGTCCACTCGAGGAAAATCTGTCAGTCTCAGAGACACAGACAGCAGGAAGGTCATTTGAATAACATGAAAGAAGAATCTACAAAATCGAGTGGTTACCTGTCTCTGAATATGAGCAGTTATGAGTAAATATTGCTTATGGACTATGTACAATATAAAAAATGTTCATTAAAGTTGAAATGCTCCAGCCTAAATGCTACTAATCAAATTTCTAACAACATAGAACATAATTGTGTTTTTGTCCAAACTGCACTGCACATTAACCATGAAAAAGATTGCAAATAATATGATGATTGCATCTGCTATCTGAATTATGTCTCACTGTAACGACCATTCTAGCTGACAGTAAATCCTGATCGACCTCCGTTCAAGTGTCTGGCATGAACACAGTGTTCAATAGTGTGTACGGTCTCTCTGGGTTTGCAGTATTGATTTTTGAGTATTGCGAAGTTTCTAAACATTTACTCGTATTTCCAGCAGGCATGGACTGTTAATTCCCTGTGGCCTGTAATTATTTTGATACCCGGGCCTAACTCATTCTTTTCAGTAATGCCCCTGGAGATCAAGTCACTCAAGCTGTGTGTGTTTATAGAAACTGGTCTTCAGTACATTATAAAATCATAAAATGATACATTCAGGACAGGATTCTTCAACAGACATAAGTTATGTTGACTTTACAAGCCACATTGTTCAATTCAGATTTTTTTGGTCAGATTGGACTGGCAAGTCATGACTTTTCATATTCATAATTACAGTTGACATTTATTTGACTCTAATGTGGAGGCATCTGTCCTGAAACAGCATGCAGGCGCACATCAATATGTCTTTGCTCACGCTATCTGGGGTAAAGCACGTCATATTTTGTGAGCACAATGGATGCTATTTTAGGAAAACCATGCTTGGGATTTTGCTCTGGAGGGTGGCAAGCAGTTAGTCAACTGTATTAGTTGAGATGCAGAGGAAGGAAGAAAGCCAGATGCATGAATTCCACTCTGCCTGTACATGACCATGTATCAGATATTTATCTGATCTAGGACCACATACAAAAGTGACTCACATCTGATTTGAAAAGGTATCAGATTTGTATGTTCAGACAGCCCTTAAAATCACATTAGGTGTCACATTAGGGTTAAAAAAAAACAGAATCAGATTTGAGTTAGATTTGAATCACTTATTTGAGTTCTGGCAATGTGAAAGTAGCCATTGTGAGAAAGTTTGGACTTTAGGAGTTCCTTAAAATTATTTGAATTGGGTGCCGATTCATTATTATTCTATTCTATTATAATACATTTAGAATGTTTCTTTTGGTTCTAATATGCACATTTAAATATGCTATCACTTAGCTGCAGTGTGTCTAATGTGGTCTTGGTTATGAAGAAATTGTCATTAAGAAAAGGGAACACCATCTGGTAAGTGTCTTTTCTGATTGCCCGTTTAAAAGGACGTGTCCTGCTGGGAAAGGGCCATGGTCAACAGCCCTTTCACCCTTCCTCATCTCATGTATACACACTTTACACACATACACACAGAAGTCTGTGCAAGGTCCTGGTGTCAACATGTGAGTGACAGGTACAAAGTAAGCATTTGCCACTCAGGGAGCCAAGAGAGAGGAGCAGAACAAGCACTGTCAGTCAACCGTTGCCATGACAATGGGAGGTCTTGCCCCATCCCCTGGCCCCTTTGTGTCTTTATTGAATTAGCACACAGGTTGCCTTTGTGGGTCCGGGCAACGGTAATTGAAAACACATCACGAGAAGAGGGCTCGAAAAAAGGAAGGATGCGCTTCAGTGCACTCCATTAGATAAGCTGATGCTGTAGAGAAAAGCAATGATTAATATATCAGCGTGACAGAAGGAGTAAAATGAAAAATATTGCAAATAGGGATTTGAGAATGGTTTGGCAAATGTTAACTCATAACAATCCAATTCATTCATATTAACAAGACGATTTTTTATAATGGTGACATGCTTTCTAATAACAACAACAAACACAAGCTTTTTATGTAATAATTTTTTTCTACTGTTTTCTAACAATAATAAGGTCAACATGATAGACATCATGTCCATGCTGATAGATTTTATTTAATTAATCTATTTATTTATTTATTTGGCTTGGCAGCAGTGTGCTTCCATACAGCATATGTTATCCTGTATGTTGTCCTGTCCCCATGTTGTCCTGTCCCCATGTTGTCCTGTCCTCATGTTGTCCTGTCCCCATGTTGTCCTGTCCCCATTTTGTCCTGTCCTCCCGTCTCATGACTGACAAGATTTTGTTGTTTGTTACATTTAGAAGCAGCAACAAAAAAATCACTGCGAAGGTCAATTGCTGTTTTATGGACAGCAGGGGGACAGAATCAGTCGGAAAGTTTGATTACTCATTTCACTCATTACAGCACCTACATCGATTCCACAGATGCAGCCCAGTTCCTAGTGGCCCTGCTGATGTGATTTTCTCTCAATCATGGGAAGAACAAAACAATCACATAAGAGTCGTAATCACAAAAAACCTGATGGGTTTAGTTAGGAGACCAGTGCATTTCTGCTTTCTGAACATGTTTCAGAGAGTAAACTCCTACATACCAAAAGGGCTGACCCATCAAGCCACATTTATTACGAGAGCTTAGAGTGATTTTTTTGGGCTTTCATGTATGTATGATCTTGTTTTGATCATACTAATACACCGATATGAGCTCAGACATAATACATTCTAATACACCGATCTGCCACAAACAAAGCTCTGGCCCTTTGGGGCATGTGGCCACAAGACCTGTCTGGCACTGGGACACAGGTGGCGTGCTGTGGATAAATGCTCAGGCGTATTGAGAGCTGGGAAATTTGGAGGACAGATCAACCGCACTGAACTCTTTGCGTTTACATAGCAAGCTGTGATGTACTGTGTATTCTGATACTTTTACATCGTAGCCAGCATTGAATTTTTTCAGCAATTTTGTGCTGCGTTGGCTTTTGTGTGGTGATCAGACCAGACAGGCTAACCTGTGGTCCAAACTGGCATAGATGAGTCTTGGGTGCCCATGACCCTGTCGGCAGTTTACTGGTATATAATTGAATAATGTTGTTCAATTCACCTGGCGGTGGTGTTAGTGTAGTGGCTGATTGGTGTACATTAAAGGTTTTTACATGGGGATTTGTGACGACCAAAGAGCACACTTTACTCTTTTCTCTCGGTCTACCTTGTCTCGTTGTCTGGCCAGACAAGAATGGAGCAAGCTTTTCTGGCCGAGCGTAATGGATTCATGATGTCTCTCCTGATTGAGCTGAGCC
Source organism: Clariallabes teugelsi (assembly GCA_030014215.1). NCBI lineage: Eukaryota > Metazoa > Chordata > Actinopteri > Siluriformes > Clariidae > Clariallabes > Clariallabes teugelsi. The sequence goes on along the minus strand of JAQMYG010000036.1, from coordinate 24,885,224 downwards.
ATTGTACTCTTTAAAAATGGTAGCAGGAGTGTTCCATTACAAATGAAGTTTGAATTGGAGCAAAATTACAGGGCCTGTCATCTTTATATAGAAAAGAGAAAGAAAATGCCCATTTTCCCTCATTCTCCTTCTTGTTACAGGGGGCAAAGGGGGTAGGAGGATGGAATTATCTACAAACAAACCAAAGGTTTTCGATAGCTATGTTGAGGGAAACAGCTACCAGGGAATAATGGTGAGGGTAATAACCCAGGCTGTAAGAGAAATTGTGACATTAGCTAAGTGCACCTTGTGTCTGTTTTTCGCTCTTTAAAAGAGCTTTGAGTGCTTCTTTGAGGCCCCCAAATGATGTGGTATTGACATGCTTTTGTTGCGGTTTGAGCAGCCTCTTAAATTGGCTTTCGGAGGAAATTTACTCATCTTGGTTTGCCATTTGGGTAACTCTAGAGGTGGGTGATATGGACAAAAAAATTTATATTTCAGTATTTTTAGGCTTAATATCGACGCAATATATGTATCTCTATACACTATACGTATTTTCTGTAAAGTTGAGTAAGTGCACTTTCAGTTGTAAATCAAAGCCATAAAAATAGAGTTAAAAATATGAATGGAACAAAAAGAAATAAGAGGGCCACTTTAGCAGAGCTCATAGAATTGTCATAAAGAGAAAGAAATACATATTGAGGGCTTATAAACACACTTCACTTCAGGGCAGAAGACTTTTCGGGCATGTCGTAATTTCATCATGCATAATAGCACAGTTGCATTGGACTACGGTTTCGGAAGGTTCCAGGTTCAAACCCCACAACCACCAAGTTGCCACTGTTGGGCCCTTGAGCAAGGCCTTTACCCCTTAACTGCTCAGATGTATAATAACGTAAGTCGTTTTGGATAAGGACGTCTGCCAAATGCCAAGCTGTAGATGTAGGGAGGGTGGGGGCGGGGCTGTGCCAACACAGGGAGAGAATAGGGGCGGGGCTGTATAGAGAGTGGAGAGATGCAAAAGGTGGCACGGGTTTACGGAAGGACTGTAATTTAATGCAACATCAAACTATATTGCTGTAAACACTATTGTCTAATCCTATAGCCTTAAGTCTACATGGATAATCCAATATGGTATTTAATTCTTTTTCCACTACTCTTTCTCCTTGCACATCCCCTGCAGGCTAGCAGTTTCCATGCTCATCATTAGCATGACTATTCATTAGCCCATCGATTAATTATGAGAAATTGTAGCGTTCAATAGGTAGCTGGTACAAATGTATTATTCATATCCTATACTAAAAAGATTAGGGACTGCAACTTAAAAGCTCCGCTTTCGTGAATAGGCAGGCAGGGTGACATATGGGAAGTGGAGATGTGACAAATTGTACTTTGCCATGCTAGTTGTCTGGCTCATCATATTGATTTAATGTGCTAATGGGATTTGTATTGATAAGGGTTGAGCATCGTAGATAATTAGCAGTGAAATGTGTCAGAATTTTAAAAGGGCAGCACAGTTGTCGCATTTATTTGTTATACAGTGTCTGTCAATGTGTGCGTGTGTAAATGTACACAGTACTGTGCAAAAGTCTTAGGCACCCTGTTTTTATATTGTATCATATAATGTATGCCAGAAACGAAAGGAGCGCATTATATAAGTGACCACTTTTCAGACAGAAAAAAATGGAATCTGCTGGGTTTTATATGCAACAAAGAAACAGGTGCAACAGTCAAACTCCTCAGAAGAACTGTGGGAGGTTCTGCAGGATGCTCAGTAAAAGCATCCATATAAAACTCTACAAATTGTACATAAGACTAAAGAGTCCTTAAAGTGACACCATGCCAAATACTGACTTTATTTCATTAATTAATGTTTATTGGATTTTTTTTCCTTTTGTCTTTTTGATGAATGCTTGCTCTACAGCATTTATTTGCATGTGCCTAAGATTTTTGCAGAGTATTGTGTATATATAACACCCAGTGCACCACAGCCTCCCGCATGTGGGGTCTAGCAGGGAAAGAGCCCAAGACTGTCGCCCCTTCCTCCAAACTCCCCAGATCACAATCGAGGCTCCACCCTGCAACCCAAAGCACCCAAAGGATCCGCTGCCAGCGTACTGGTGCCAGACACCACCCCACACCCCCAGACGTTTTTTTGGAGTCATGTTTGAGCTTCCCTGTTGCACAAGGGAACCCCAAACGTTATTGCTTTTTAATGTCATTGCTGATCGGTGCGTGCATGTGTGCGTGTGTGTGGTTGTACATCCACCGAAAACCCTACTTATTCCCAGACCTGACAGAAAAAAGGTGCTTCTCCCCACAATATGAGACTCCATTTCCATCTCATTAAGGCTGACAGATGAAATATGAACACGTTTAATATCCATCCTAATACCTAGCGTTGACAAGCCACATAAGTTAGCTGGCTAGAGGACTGTCATGGCATTTGGATAATGAACTGTAAATAGGGTTTTATTAGGCCTTACTATAGTCGTCTAGAGTGGGGTGAAAGGAGGGCTTATTGCGGCAAAGGTCAGGACCCGATTTTAATGCCCTTATTATAGACGTTCTGCTGCTTTGTCCAGTGGGGACGATTCGGTGTAAGTTGGAAACACGCCAAGACTGAAGACATATTAGCAATGCCAGACAGACAGAGAATACACTTCCCTGGGCCAAGTCCCACCTCTCTCATCACCTCAGCCAATTTATTTCCATTTAAATCCATTCTTATCCTCCTGACTAAGAACCCTGTGCCTGACAGCTTTTCATTGCCGCTTCTTCATTTTCTGTGCTTTTTTTTGTTCCTGCCGTTGTCACATTGAAATCATATCTTTTGCTGTCAGGGATTAGTATTGAATATGGTGGGAAATATTTTGACCGTAGCTCAGACCACCTCTCTTGGTAGTGAAGTGTTCAGGCCTGATTACGGCAGAGCTGATGTAGAAACATTGATCACAAAACGGTTACGTTTTTTAGTTTTATCCCTGAACTGTCCATCAGCAGAACAAATGTAATGTTTGTTGCAACTTATGTAGTGAAATAGACTGAACCTGTAAGAATCTGATAATAAATACAGCTCTGATTATGATTGGTTGACATTTATAGCACTGTGCCCTTTGATGCCACTGCATCATTGTAATTCATTTTAAATGTTAGTTCACTGCGAAATCTTTGGTTCACTATCACTGTCTTTCTGGTAGTCAGAAACTCTCATCTGCCTTTTAACATTATGGCTATATCCAGAGATATTACCACATGGTAAGTTTGTGTGGTGTGTAACTCGTCTGTGCAACACTTATTTATCTGACAACACAGCGAATCAAAAAACCTCTCAATTATAAACACGACAGCAAATTAACAATCGTGACATCGAATCATGTAACACAACAGAATTAAATCAACATTGACTCCAAACATAAAGTAAAAGTCCTTCTGCAACATCAATTTCTCATTCTAGATTAGACAAAAAAAAATTTCCTCAGCATACAAAGGATTTTCGCCATACGAGTGAACGAACTGAGGCGAACGCGAGGCGAACGCGAGGCTAAGTTGCATGTGTGTCCAGGAGCTGTTGAGAACTTGTTTGCATCAGTGGAAAGCCAAACGAAGCGGGATTAGTAGCATTTTGTGCAAAATTTTGTGAAGACATTGCACCATCGGTCCCAAGCAGCCCGTGCCAAAGGAACCATAAATAAAGGTTAAGTGAGATTTAATGTCTGTTTATTTCATATTTGACTTCATTTACATATCTTTTCCAATTTTTTAAAATTGTTTTTAAATGCAAAAATATGTTTATAGTGTTGTAAATTGGTAATGTTTTTGGGTGGCTGGAACAGATTAACTGTATTTACATTATTTCCTATGGAAAAATGCATTTTGCAATACAAAATTTTAAGAACGCTTAAAAAAAAGCTTAAGAACTCACCTCACGAAAATAAATGAAATTTGTGTGCCGAGGTACCACTGGGCACACCGAGGTTCCAGCTTGGCACTGTACTGATAAATCATGCCTAGCCAAGATCTTTGTGCTGATGTAGTGTATACTGTATAATGATCACATGACTTTCATGCACGGTTACCATTATGTTACCGTGTATCAGCTACAGCAGACTGGAGAAGGTTACAATTATTAGTATTAGTAATAAAAGTTAGTATAAAATGATTTCACTTCTGATATAGTCTAGAATTTATTACAGTAAAAAGTCTCCTCTCTAATTTTGGATCTTTTTTGGCTCCATATGTGCCGTGCCCGTGTTGTTACCTGGACCGGTGTCTGTTAATTATCTGATCTTGCTGTAGCTCAGATAGATGGATAGCATGGCATTGCTTTTAGTGTTGTGCTGAAATGTTGAGGGCATGACTCTATTAACTGGAGTCTGAACCCTGCTCTCCAGAGGGTGTATTAAATGGAGGAAGATAAATTTCCTTCACACAGCTTGAGTCATGTTATAGAGCACTTTTGCCCTTATGCACTTAGAGTTTATAGAGGTACTGTAGCCAAGGTTATACTGACAAAGATATACAAATTCTGAACCATTATTGAAAGTTGAACTGTTTAGATTTAAGCAACACATGGCCAGACTGATCTTACTGTCTGTCATAGAAATAATGCAATGAATCATTTAGCAACATTGCATTATTTAAGTTATACTCTTAAAGTGAGATCTAGACTGTGTGCGTTTTTAGGAGCGTGCATCTGGCTCCTGATCCCTCTGTAGTGGCAGCTAAAATAACAGCACCGGCAAGTGTTAAGGCTGCTCCTGAGGCGCAACAGTGTACAGATTTAGCGAGACCAGGCCATGAATATGGATAGCGAATCAGAACAAATGTCCAGACAGGCGGGGTCACTGGCTGTGCTGCTTTAATTAAAGTGAGAAGAAAGCAGTGACTGTCCTCCTGTAGATGAACCCTTCCACCTCCAGCAGCTAGAATGCCGTCCCATGTTTTCCTTTGTCACAGCCTAATCCCTTATTATTTCCATTGGGACATCTTTTTCTGCTTCCTTCTGTCTGGTGTGCAGAGATTATATTGCTAGTTAATATACAGTATAGTTATACCTAACTAAGACATCTACTGTGACCCTTTAGGTTCAGGTGGCTATACTCACTCTGGTGGGAAGCTT
>JAQMYG010000036.1:24831230-24841680 GCA_030014215.1 Clariallabes teugelsi | reverse complement strand
ATATGTATGTATATATATATATATATATATATATATATATATTGATGATGACTGATCACAAACTGGGCTCCATTTTAACTTAAACACATCTGCTGTTATACTAAACTTCCAGTCTCTCACATTATGATGCAGATCAATCCCTGTCAACAATGTCAATTGTTAAAAGCACTGTACAAATAAAATTGAATTGAATTGAATATATAACAATAAATTTAATGCAATTTAATCAATTTGTATGCATATTTAAAATGAAATGTAACACAATGTAATAAACTGAATCAATATATATGCATATATAAAAATAAATGTAATACAATTTAATAAATGTAATCAATATATATATATGCATATATAAAAATTAATTTCCTTTGAAATAAGTAATTCAGTGTTTTTGTGCATCTCCACTTTAAGACCACAGATGTGGGACATAAAGAAAAGTGCTGTTTGGACCCATAAATGCTTGTGTACATACTTATCAAGTATCAGATGACATTTTTATAATGAATCCCAAAATTCACTAAGTGGACATAAAAATGCAGAATAGTTGCAGAAACATCCATTAAGGACTGTACTGGCAGGGTCCAGTAGCTCTCTCTCTCTCTCTCTCTCTCTCTCTCTCTCTCTCTCTCTAGGAATTACCTATTAATGTCTTTAGAATTGGCTTTATTTCTTTTCTGCTAGAGAATAAGTTGGGAAATAGATCTGGAGCTTAGCTAGTACCCTGCAAAAATCACATTGTTAATGTATTCATGTATATCGATTGCTTCAAAAAGAAATAATTAATCTTTTTTTCATTAACAAAAGAAGTGTTTTGTAGATTTACAGTTACCTGGCTGTACTTTACTGCAGTATAGCTGTAAAAAGCATTGAAAACAAGAGACAGTGCAAGAGACAGGAAAGGTTCTGGACTCCACAAACCAGTAAATGAGAAACTGCAAGCAGGTTGAGTTTAAATTCCAATTTCCTTACTACTGTGTGCACAACCGGAGTCGAGGAAAACAGACTTGGCAGACTGCATTCAATATGTTCCATCACCTGTTTCTGCAGTAAAACCAGATGGTGACGCACAGGTGTCGGCTAAATATGCAATATGAAGGCTATAATCAACATCAACATCTCTGATCAGGTTTCTTTCATGTCACCTTAAAATGGCACAAAAATGATTTAAATAGCATTTGCACTTAAAATGATATATTATTAAGCCTGAGAGCCTCTTACACTTACACTAAAAGACTAAAAGTGTGTGGTTTGGGGTTTTATTTATTTACTTTTTGCCAAGTCTTGGTTAAGGTCTGTCTGGCAGGTTGGTGCGACCCTGAATAACATGTACTTGAGAATATCATTTATAAATCTCACCCCCGCAATGCCCTCCCCTTCCTGTACCTGAGGATATCGACCCAACTGGGGAAATCAAGATGGTTTCCCACAGAATCGCACATTCGTTACTGTAATATCTGAACCTAGGAAGAGTTTTAATGACCTCAATTGCAATGGCAATAATTTATTTTAAACTATAATATTGTACAATACTGTTTGTACACTACCCATGTATAGAACTTCCTGGCATATATACACTATTTAAAACGAGGTTTCAGTAACACTTGCTGTTTGGCAGCTACTGTATGTGTAGAACATCTGACAGCTTCTTCTGCCAGAGAGTGCAACGTCACATGAACACTTCATTAACACTTCATCCTAAGTTCTCACATAAATCCGGAGGCTGAAAAAATGCTAATGAAGTTAGCAGTGAATAAAAAATTAGCTGTTTCAGATAGCATGTGCTTGTGTTACATAACACTATCTGCTTTGATTTGGGCTTTTAAAGCTGCTTTCAATTCATTTAGGTGGTATAATTAGCTTTTTCTATTCCATTATCTTTTGGATGATTTAAGTCGGGATGGACTGTTTCTAGTAAAAAAGTCATGTCAGTGCTACCAAAGTGATTAGGGAAATACAGACTACAGAAAGTAACGTGCCTTTTTCCTGTTTAGTTCACCTTTTTTGTGTATGAATATGGACAAAAAATTATTTTGTTACAATTTAATCATTATATATATATATATACTCATGATCTGTAAAGCTGTTATGAAGGCTTGACAATACTGTTGAATGCTGACCTCCTAATTCCATACGTGTTATTTCATAGTTTTGTGTATATATAGATGGATATAGTCATAAAATACCTTATACAATTTTTGCCAATATTGTTCATGTGTGTGTAATAACATGAAAGTTTATCTGATCTTCTGATCTTGCAAAACCCCTAAATGGTTTAACATATTGGTAACTGTTTGAATGTAGGTAAGTGAAAAAACAGTAAAGTTAATTTAATAATTTTTTACTTTACCATCCATACAATATGCCTACTGCTTGCGATGCTATGATTTGCTGACCAGCTTTATAAATTAGCTAGTAAAGTACATCCAAAATGCAAATTTATGATTCAGTCCTAAGAACAAAAGCTCTGTAGGAGCGCTGTTGTGTCATTCCTATATTCTACTTGACTTCACCTTGGAGACACTGCTCTCAATCAGTAGTCAATATAACATGCCCACAAATTTTGTAGCTTTTAGTTAGAATTAAATTTCAACTAATCATATATTATGTATATTTTTGATTGTACTTTATTCTAAGATAACTTTACTAATTGCCTTTCAATGACAAATTATAAAAGTCTTTGTTATTTGATATGGTGTTGCCATGAGCTTTAAGCAATTTATGCAAAACTGTAACATTTCATCAAACTCAATTTAAAGTTTATCAAAGTGTTCTAATGAAATACAAACTTTGACTTTGCCAGTCAGTTCTTTACATACATTTAGATCTTTGAGAGTTGAGTCTGAAGGCTGCATTGGACACACAGCCTCTGGGAGAAGAGTCCCCATCCTGTCTTCATCCTGGGTTGAGGGATAATGGAAATTGGTAGAAGGAGGAGGAGCACAATCGTATCTCCAGCCCAGGGCACTCAGACAGGCTTCTATGTCCTGGTTGAAGGGTAATCCACTTAGGAGTGGCTGGAAGACTAAACACTCCCCTCTATTGGATGATACAGAGATTTTGTATGGTTGAAGAATGACCTCCTTGATCATTTAGAGAAGCGTGGACTTGCAGGAAAAAAAAGTGGAGCACTTGCACAAAACTTTATATATCCATTTAAACGGCAAAAAAAATATTGAAAGTGTAAAGACAATGTGAAGGGCGTGAAGTGGATTCAAATTTTTAGAGACTGTTACAGATCATTTGAAAGTTGAGGATTCTGAATACTAAAATGAATAATTTGACTGTATGTAGTCGAATTGAATTGGCTAGAGGGCAGCATCAAATATATATTTTAGAAATCTCAGCTAAGAAACAACAGTGTGGTGAATTTACTATTAAAGCTTTTTAATAAGTAAATAAAATGACAAGGGCTCTAAAATTCAGATACTACAGTAGGTCATTAGAAGGTCACAAAAGTTAGAATGCATATATGTAACTGCATATATGTAATGTATATGATTGCTCTACACATTCATCTTTTAATGTAAAGGACCTTTAAACACATCCAACAAGACACTTTATGAATCTCTTCCTCTGATGCGTAAATGTGCAGTACATGAAAACAATATCAACCATTAGACATAGCTCATCTTCAAAGGCTTTGTAGTAATTAAAATTAAAGTAATGTCACGGTGCAATTAGGCAGATTAGTTATGCACTGGGAAGAGAAACCATTTAGGTCAATTTTCCTGCCTCCTCCTTTTTCACTTTTTTTATTTTATTCTCTGGTCACTCGGGGCTTGTGAGCAATACAGACTGGAGCTCATGCTGAAAGGTGAAGCAAAATACACTGGTTTACAGCATGTGGGCTGCCCCTGAGACACCATATCCTTCTACTATCTACTAGCTCACAAATTGTTTTCCTTCACATTTCTCCAAGAACAAAAAAAAATATTTGGACTTCTACAAAATGACACATCCAAAAGATTACCTAGATAACTTATGGCTAAGATAATAATTGAACACAAGCAATACAATCTGTTCACTTTGTGTACCATGCAGAGCTATCTTGCTTTTTGGTAACTTTCTTTTTTAATAGCACAACCAAAAAAAACTAAGAGATGGAACAAGTGCACAATTTACCATCCATAACATATTTTATTATGCTGTAGGGAAGAGGTTATAGTCTGATCAGACATATATAGATTACGGAGCTAGCTAAATTTCTGGACAACTTTCCAATTTAGTACCACTAATAAAAAATAAAAAAACATTACTAGTTATGAAGTTTGTGACTAACTTAAATAGCCAGTTGGTTACATTGCAACATAGCCAACAAATATTAGAAATTAAATGAGTTTATGGTTTATATAAAATACATTGGCAAACTGTTTCCTAAAGAAATATAGAAAATGTATATAAAGAACATATTCACTCATTGCTTACTATAGAAATATTTTACAGAACATCAACATCAAATTAATTAATTATAATTAACTATATTGGAGATTTGCTCAACATTCAAAAAGTTTTTTCCACCTACTGGCTGATTTTTTCATGTCTCCAAGGTACAACTACTTACTAGGACTGAGATTGTTTTAAATCTCCAGTAACTCATAAACTGAGCAGTGTATCATATTTATGCTTTGTAATTATGAGAATGCTTTGTTTGCATTTAATTCGATTAAGTAATGGAACATGAAATGGGACAACCATAAAATTAGATTACTCATATGCAAAGATTTATAATGACATCGGTTGTTGTGCATCTATAGTCCCATAGGAAAGTATTGGAAAGGTATGGCCAATTCTACTGTTTTTGCTATACACTAAGTTATTTTGAGTTTGAGATCAAAAGGCAATTACGTGATTCATCACTCCCATGCCCACAGAGACCAAAGGTCATCCCTTCTGGTCTGATCACACAGAAAAGCCAATGCAGCACAAATTGCTGAAAAAGACAATGATGGCCATGATAGAAAGGCATTCAAACTTGCAGTACAGCACAGCCTGTGTCCTGATGGGGTCCAGTGGGCAAAAAAGACAAGGCCACTGTCCCAGGCTCCAAATGTCTCCGATTGAGCACCCATGGGATGCACCAGTCAAACCGGTCCTATCGATATAAGCCCCGCCCCACCCTACAACAAACAGCACACAAATGATCTGCTACTAACATCCTGGTGCTAGACACCAGGTAACCCATAGAACAACCCCAGAGGCTCTGCCCAGAGCCCCCATGTTGGCACAAAACCCAGGTGGTATTATTGCTAATGTTTTTTTTTTTTAATTTTTATAAAGTTATGGCATATTGGTACAGGGCTAAACAATTCAGAAGATGGCACCTTTTGTTTCAACTCCCCTGTTGTTCTAGTGATTAAAAAGAAATGGCATATGTGACTCCCAGGTGTTCCTTATTGCCCTGTAACTTATAGCTCTAAATTCTGATCTTGGTTTGAGCTCTGGCTTTTAGCTGTGAATGCCATACTATATGTTAAAAAGGATAAACCAATATGAAGACCAGAGAATTGTCTATAAGAGATGGTACAAGCCATTTTGAAAAAAAAAGGGGGGGGAAAGGGGCAAGGTTTTAATCCAAATGAAGAGGGGACTATAGTAGGACATCCCTAAAACAAAGAACAATCGAAAGAAGCTGTGGGACAAGCCTGGAAAAGTATAAGAAAAGAAGAATGTAACAGTTTAGTGGTCAAGTCAATTTTGTCTTTATTGTCACGACAGTCATAAATAGTGTGCAGTACTTAGTGAGATGAAATAAGATTTTGTCCTGCAGTCAAGGTGCAAGATATATGTATGCATGACACTGTGCTGACAGGGCAGAAATAAATTACAACAGGAATAAGAAACATGCAGAGATGGGAATTTGGGAAACAATGGGGTGATTACACAGAGGGCAGCAAAGCATAAATACTCCCATTACAAAATATAACATTGATACAATATGAAAACAAGACCAAGATATATTTTCCATAATGTTCCTAGCTGGGACTGGATGTGAAATTTAGTATAAATTATTATGTGCATGTGCAGTAATATTTCTAATAGTAACCTGATATATATATATATATATATATATATATATATATATATATACACTAAACCTGACAAAAATAGGGCAGGTTGCAAACCTGACAAAAATGACCCAATTATTTTGAATTAATTCATCAAAAAGAATTTCCTAATAAGCTATGTCATTGTTTAATCAAAAGGCTTAGAAACAATTAAGCAAAACTTACTTTAAAATAAATATCTCTCAAATATTTACTGTATATGCAAATGCAATATTATATTAATATTCAGTGGAATATGGCTAAAATGTACAGCATACATTATGTGATGAAACTGACTTTTTTTTTTTTTTTTTTCCAAAAAGACACAAATACATATATATTTAAAAATATGTAATATGTATCCAATAAACATGTATACATGTATTCTGGATACTCACTATCTCTTAAAAAAAATTATGTAGCACACATCGGTTTATCTAGGATGTGAGGGAAATTACTCACATGTTCCATCTTTGTGTTTATGCAAAATTATATTTTAAATCATTTTCCTATGTCTTTTTCCAATTTCTGTCACTTTCTTTGGTGCATGAATTCTTTCTTGTGCATATTTGTGACAAACTGAGAAATACCATAGTCTTTGCAACAAAAAAAAATGCCATTGTTTTACAGCCATCTTTCACTACAATTTAATCAATTTTGTTTGATTATCTATCAATGCTCACAAAAAAATCCAAATACAAGGATTATCTTTTAAAGGGGGTTTCTTAAAAGGCAGTGAGATGGTCTGAAATCAGAACACATCGATCAGTTGGAAGTAAGGTGGGGGCTGTCTATCTGACCTTCAAGTTCACTAGGGCACTACTAGGTCAAGGCAGCACATATGCTATACATCACTTCATGTATCAAGAACGCAGTGTGGTATCCCCCCTTCCCCATTATGCCAGGGTCCTTTAAGGTCTCTCCTTATGTGTCCATGCAGAACGTCTCTAAAACTGCATTTTTACTGGCCATCATCTAAGCGAAAAGAGTGAATGCCATTGCAAGAAACTTACTTTTCATGCCTTGGTGGCCCAGATGTTACTTAATGTATAAACCTGGGATTTCTATCCAAAGTAATTTCATCCATGTTTTGTAGCCAATTGATCAATATCACATTATTCCATTAAAGTGAACCTGCGGAGTGTTTCTTGGCATGTCCACTATGTGCTCTTTGGTACTGTAAGGACTAAATGGTGACTATTCATTCCTCAGATAATTTCTTCGTTTGTCACAAAGGAAAAAGAAATACAGAGCTGCTGCTCTGTCTAAATAGCCTATAGATCGGCTGCCCACTCAGTTTTTATTCTGCCATACGCCTATCCTTCTTCACATCATGAATACTGTCTCCTCTTGATGGCATGTTGCCTCAGACAGTCTGCACTGCTGCTGTCTGGGTGTCACAATACACTTTCTCCAGATCTTTGATACTCATACTTATAACAAGAACAACTTTCAGACAGAGTTGACGGAAAGGTTGTAGAAACATTTACGTAATTAAGTGATCGTATAATCATGTCTGCATTCTTTTTCTGTGCTTTTACCATTTTTTGAGACTTTTCTTTGAATATATCACCATTTTTAAGTGGAACCATGAATAGGAAGACATAACTAGTAGCTTAATTAGATCCAACAGAACCAATTTTCCTAGTATGTCTGAAAGACAATTAATAAGTAGGAAGTATGTAGTTATATATAATGCACAGTCTTTTTAAAGTTTTGTTTATTTAATGATCCAGGGTTTCAGAGTCATCTCTCTAAAGCAGACATTTTGATACCCGGTGGAATTCTCCAGGCAAAAACTGGAATTTATGTTTTATGTGCTCTTTCACTTTAAACTTAATATACCTCATATATCTCATAAATGTCTTCAATATTATATAGTGGATTGCAGTTGGTAGACTGCAGAAGTGCGTGTGCATATCACAGAATGTGTTCATATCTACCTAACAATTCCAACAATATTGACACCGCTGCCTCATTTTAAGTAGCTTATGCTTGGCAAACTCTCCCATGTCACAAAGGCTCAATGTTTTAATGAGGACAGCCATTGGATGATCGGTGAATTACATGACACCTCTTTTGATTTAAGAGCTATCTCGATTACCCAAGAGACATGTCTTATTTCCCCAGAGACTGGCACTCAGAGTCCACAGTTAAACACAGCAGGTGCTAAGCACCATGGCTGGATTTGAACAATCCACTTTTTATTTCCTTCGAGAGGAAGGGTAAATTTCAGTCAGTGAGAGGCGCAGGGATTACAGACACTCTCATGAGATTGAAATCGTGCTGTAAGCTACCCAGCTATGAAACACAGCTGTTCATTAAAATGGATAACACCTAGTGTAGCTGTAACATGAATGAGGGGGTAAAATTATGCAAGATAACTTTGAGGTCTAGATTAATAAACAAAACTCAAAAAGCTTTTATATGCAGTTGAATTATTCGATCAGAATTGCCAATTTTATTGTAAATGTCTGAATTTGAATGTTGACCAGACAGGTCATTCTTTTCACCTCCCTAACTCTGGGGTGCTCTTGTCCATACCCTGAGTGGAAGCCCAGATACTGTAACCTGCATTTCCAATTGCACATTTTGCCAGTCTTAACATAAGGTCAACCCACCCCATGGACTAGTGAGACTATTGACTCTTTATTCACATTTTAGGTCATCGGTAGTCTTATAAGCATTTCACTGCATATCATACTCTGTATGGTTTGTATGTGGCAACCATAGACATCTTGATAGGCTATGATACATATGCACTCTGTAAAAAAAAAAAAAATCATCATTGCTGAAAAGAACAGAAGGCTAACTGTTATGATCGAAGTAGTGTGGAGAAAAGTGTTTTTGCCTTTACCACAACTAACACATCCCAGGCTTCTGTCCATATAAAACTTTACATGGGAAGACCCACATGGAAGCTTGGGGTACCTCCTGAATGCCTGGCTGTTATACCAATTATAAATGTCTTTGTGAACAAAATTATTAGAACCTGGCAACAGTCATCTGTCTGAGCATGATATATACTGGCTTCATTTTGGACACTTCCTATAATGTATGCAACATGAGTGTAGTGTTCCCATGTAGGATCCAAACATGGAAGGTCCTGCATAACAGGGTTATAGTGGGCCGCATAGAAGCGAGATCTCCTGTAGCTTCCATGTACAGTAACAGCAACCAGACTACAGGTTCGGCCTATCAGGATCTAAGGGGGCAGTGGTGGCTCAGTGTGTTAAGGCTCTGAGTTATGGATCGGAAGATCGGCGGTTTGAGCTCCAGCTCCGCCAGGTTGCCGCTGTTGGGCCCTTGAGCAAGGCCCTTAACCCTGTCTGCTTAACCCTGTGCAGTAATTTATGTGTGACAAACAAAGGCTGAACTGAACTGATCTAGGCTGTGCTGAAGTATGTATAAGTTATGTGGATACCTGGTCACATTACATGGCTGTGTATAACTAAAACCTTGCTAAAGGCATGCCATAGAGTGCCACTTCTGTTTTTATTTCTGGTTGAAGCCCACGTACATGTCTGCCTGTCTTTCTGTACAACGGAACTCTCTGCCTAACTTATTAATACCAAGGAATCAAATTTTGTAAGGCTGAGTACTTTACGCCTTGTTTAAACTAAGTAAATTGGAGAGTGGAGCCTATTAGTATCTTATTAGTATTAGTATATTATTAAATCAGGTGCATAACTATTTATGACATCGCTTTTACTAATATTTTGATTTTAGCACATAACAGTGCACTCTCAGTTTGGGTATTTTACTTGGACATGTTTGCTCCAACACAGGGTTTTATCTCATAGTGGTGCTTTACATTACTGCTTTTTCATTAGCGCCATGGTTTCGGGACGAATGAGACAAAGTGGTTTTAAACTTCCCGCAAGATAAACATAAATTGATCTGTCCATACATCTGAAAAGGTTCAGTTTTCATAGTGTACTTGACATTTTTGAGTAAACCATGCTGTGTCGCGCATTTGTTTGTGTTTTGTGAGGATTTGAGTGCTGTGTAGGTGCATTAGGGTTATTTCTGTGTCTTCCGCATACTCTCTGTATACATGGTAAACTATGGTGTTGATTGGCTCTGTTAAGTGACGTGTATAACCACACCCACCTCAAAGGAAAAAGTGCTAAATTAGAAAAAAAGTGCTTGATGCTGTGATGTAATCAGGTACATAACTGCTTATAACATCCCTTCTACTCAACATTTTGATTTCATTTATGGCACAGATTTAACTTTAGGCAAATACTTAAATACTAGCAAAGTTTAATTAAATTCTTTTCAGCCAGTTTTGCGTGAGACTGGTTTTGTGTCCTCCGATGTATGAAAAGTAAAGTTATTGAAAGAGCGAGTTTTGACCAATGTACAAAAACCTTTCTTTCATTTACAGTGGAACCTCGGATTAC
>JAQMYG010000036.1:24791896-24809763 GCA_030014215.1 Clariallabes teugelsi | reverse complement strand
GATAGTTTGCTGTCAAGGGTGACGCCAAGAAATTTAGTCTCTTGAACAACTTTAATGGGGGTTCCATCCATAACCAACTCTGGTTCATTGTGTAGTGACCGAAGCTGGCAGAAATGCATGCAGACGGTTTTTGTTTGCGAGAATTTGAAGCCATTCTGCATTGACCAAGTTTGTATTTTATTTATCTTCTGTTGGATTTTCCGCTCAATAGTTGTCATGTTCTTACTTCTGTAGCAAATGCAGATGTCATCTACATATAGACTACAAAGTATGTCAGAACCAATGTTTTGAGCAATACTATTAATCTTAATATTAAAAAGTGTCACAGATAAAATGCTTCCTTGAGGTACTCCAAGTTCTTGTTTGTGCAGTTTGGATAATGTGTTTGCTACTTTGACTCTAAAAACTCTATCAGATAAGAAATTTTTAATAAAAATAGGTAGACGTCCTCTAAAATTCATTTGATACAAATCGTTTAAGATTCCTTGTTTCCATGTAGTGTCGTAGGCCTTCTCTAGATCGAAGAATACTGCCACAGCATGTTCTTTTCTAATGAAGGCATCACGAATATAGGTTTCAAGACACACCAAGTGGTCTATAGCGCTTCGTCCTTTTCTGAATCCACATTGGGCAGTATTTATGTGATGTTCGGATTCCAGTAACCAGACCAGGCGGTTATTGACCATCCGCTCCATTGTTTTGCATAGACAACTGGTTAAAGCAATAGGGCGATAATTTGAAGGATCTTTATGGTCTTTCCCTGGCTTTGGGATAGGAATTATTTCTGCTTCATGCCAAGCAGATGGAATATTTCCTGATATCCAGATAGAGTTAAAAATGTTGAGAAGTTTTTTAAGAAAGAGTTGGGGTAAATTCTTTAAAAATTGATAGTGGATATTATCTGGTCCAACGGCTGTATCGTGGGATTTTTTGATGGCTCTTTGTAGTTCTTCCATTGAAAAAGGTTGGTTGTAGGGTTCTATATTACTGGAGTTAAAATTAATTTGTTTCTTTTGTTTATCATGGAGGGCTCTAAAAGCAGGAGTGCAGTTTTCAATTGATGAGTTCTTTTCGAAGGTTTTTGCTAGTATGTTTGCAATTTCTTCTTTTGATGTCAAGATTGAATCGTTCTGTTTGATGTGTTGTATTTGTGGGCCATTGTTTTCTCCTTTCATTTTCCGTATCAGTTTCCATATTTTACTTGATGGAGTATTTGTTGACATGTTGGAAACAAATCTTCTCCAGCTTTCTTTTTTGACTTCATTTATGGTTCTTCTTGCTTGTGCTCTCTTCATTTTAAGTTTGATAAGATTTGTTATAGTTGGGTGCCTGAAGAAAAGTCTTTCAGCTTTTTTCCTTTCTTTTATAGCCTCCTTACATTTCTCATTAAACCATGGGATTCGTTTAGATGTTTTATTTAGGGATGTTCTTGGGACTGTAGTTTTCGCTACAACTATGAGCGTTTCTGTAAATTTCTGCATAGCGTCTGGGCTATGTTCTGAGAGTTCAGGAAATTTTTCATAGCAGAGAGATTGAAAGTGGTACCAGTTTGCCTTTTTTATTTGCCATCGTTGTACTTTTTGATGTGATGTTAATTATGTACACCGGCCTGGTGTACAGCATGTCGGCATGTCTAGGAGTACCAAGACAAGAGTGCTTACAAAAGACCCTTTTTAAAATAAATGTTAAATCAATGTCTCCTAGCAACACACTCCCCCCATCAACAGTTATAATGATTCATTTATTAAACAATAAACTTTTGTCTTAGATTATGCAAATCTCTCTACACAAGCTTTATAAGCTAAACAAACATGATGGAACGACTTTTCCTCTGACGAACACAATGCACTTATGGTGAAGATAAATGTTAAACATCTCTTTACAGGAAAAAAAAATCACCTTATCAAAAATTACATGTTTTTTTTCTTTTTGTTAAATAACATCACATTTATAATCCTGCTTACTATTAGACTCAAAGGGTTAACAGTACATCATCATATCGCCCAGTCCTGACTGTGCTTTATTCACGATGATTCGCCATGATCATTTCATGCGTTTGGCTCCTGGATTGTGTCCTGATTAGATTTTAACCAGCTCTATTCAATTGTGTCTCTGGTTAGCCAAACAGAATCAGAATGCACAATACACAAATCAGTTCAAAACCAATTATATGCTGTGTTACTTTACCCAGATTGTTTTATGCAAAAAAAACAAAGAAACAAAAAAATAAACTAAATAATACAAAAACACACCTAAAATCCCTTACCATGGCAAAACTGTGCCAGTCCTAGTACATGTACATTATAAAGTACTATTTAAGATGGAGTCCTGATCGTCACATGTGGGACATATATGCGTCTACACACCAGGCGTCTTCAAACTCAACTGCAATGAGGCGGTGCTGCTGCAGGTTTCTCTCCACCTGCTTAACCTGCTGTTCTTGTTCTTCAAACGAGTATTAGATCTGGCTCCTATTCGGATGGAATTAAAGCACACCTGCAGCCACACCGTCTCATTGCTGATAAGATTATAGAGGCATATTTTATAATCCTGTAACACCTCAGACCTTTTTTTGTTGTTTTGTGTGTGCCCTAGGGAACATTTCAACATGTATATAATATGCATGTATTCACTATATGGTGAATGATGTGTAATCCTATTACAAGGGATGTTCAAGTCAAACCGGGACTTATGACTGTGCAACATAAAGCACAAATGGCAATGAACTGATGCAATGTTGTAAAGAAAAGTGGGATAAATATTTCTTCAACGTGATGTGAGAGACTGTGATAAATTCTGAAAACATTTATAAGGTGTACTAATTTTTCCCTACCAGTTTCTTTTTCTTTTTTTTAAGAAACAACTACACCTTGAAATCACTTTTTTTTGTTGTTGTTTATTCTCACCTCAAATTATTGTTTCACTTACTGAAATCACTTCTGTTTTTGCACTTTCGAAAATTTTCACTACATATACAGTATCTCAGGACTGCTTGTGTCAAGCATGAATTAATTCTGCATCCCATTATGCTGCTAGTTTTAATTAAGTGTGTTATCTTGTGAAGAGCATACACGCCAGGAATAATAACATGGCAGTGGTATGAACTGTCGGCCAAGCTAAATGTTGTACTTGAATATCAGTTAGACAATATCGATCAGATATTAACGATATTAATATTGATATAATACTAGTTACAACTTTAACATTCTGGAACAGTCTAAATTGAAAATAAATTGCATCACTGCATGCATACACACACACCAAGTATATATTGTATCTGCTTTTGACTTCATCTCAAATGTTACATTAGGTTTGACAATCTGTCGCATGTCTCTGTTTCAGAATCCTTTGTTGTTAAATACAGCCACATGTTAGAATGTTCAGCTTTAGGCGGTTCAATTGAACGCTACCTGCTGCAGGCAGAGCAAGTGTGATTACCGCGTGCACACGTCGCATTCATGCAAATGGTCTAATTTCCTAAGTTGTGTGTCACTACAAAGATTAGATGGATTTGTATTATTCAAACTTTCTGGATTGCGTGCATTTTCTCAGTCTGGAAATTATTTTTCACGTGCGGTGCTTCTTACATCCGTTTCAGAGAACCAGAGAACAAATATGTCAATCGATCGCTTAGGCATTTAAGTGGCACTGAAGTGAGGCACTGAAATCTGATTGGGTTATAGTACATACCGGTTATATGGGTTCGGTACCCAACCCTAGTCGTACTGTGTCGTAACATTAGGCAGTGCAAGGAGTGGCAGCAAGTTGCCTGCACACTCCACTCCTAGGTAATGGTAGCACGCGAACATCAGGAACATCTGCACGGGTACCCTCTATTGTGTGTGTGATTTCATACATGTAGAAATCAATTTATGGCAACAAATGCAGTGCCTTAAGGAATTACAGCAGTCACAAAGACAAACGTCAAAAAGTCTACACACTCATGTGTGTTTTTTTTTTTTTAGCCTCCCGGAGTTTAACAAGCTTGTTTCACACATTCGTTTCACACATCTGAATGGCTCTTTTCTGTGCTGCTATATCTGGCTGTGCTCCATCTCACTGACAGACAAACACAAGCTGTGCCAAGACTCCCTTTACTAACACAAGCACTTAATCCCAACACCTTGCTTGGAGTTTGTCACAGTCACTCCAGAGTAGTCGAGTGTTTACCTTCTTAAACACGGTGGCTTGAGCAACTGTCTGGTGTTATACTCTTGCAACTATATTGATTTTCTGACAAGGGATGATTAGGACGAGGCCACCATCTGTGAATGTTTTGGTCTATAGAACATGGCGTATGGGTGTGATAAAGAATAATAATAATAATATAAGTCTATAAGAATATATTTCTATTATAACCATAAGCAAGTTATAACTGAGCTAAGGAATTGTTGATTGAAAATAAGCCGATGTTTAGGCCTAAAATCCTTAACTACTGTATATCCACAGCTTCAAATCAAAAAAACGTACCTGGATTGTAGTGGAAAATAATGTTGAGGAGATCTTGGTCCCCCCATGTGATGTGATTCTTGTATTTCTGGTAGAGTGGATTAAGCAAGTCCTCCCAGGACAGGCCGCCAGCAATCATGCTGTTCTATAAAACCGAGATTGGCAGGTTATTTTCCTCAACAATGAGTCTAGTAGCTTACTTTCAGACATCTGTCAATAGAGAAATTTTTTTTTTTACGGCTCTCACGGATTTGTGCAAGGTTGAAAGAATACTGCAAGCACCCACTTTCACATACATCTCTGTTGTCTCTGAGAGACGCTGTATAAAGGGCTTCATGAAGGAGGTGACGGACAAGTAAGCACTAAAGCCTCGGTCAGGTTTTAAAGAAAACAACCTGTATTGGATGTCTGCAAGGTGCTAGAAAATTCCACCGCCATCATACATGTTTAAAAATTGATACTTGACCCCTGGCTGAGGGGAAAAACCATTTATCTAAATCAGGATTTAGAAGATGAAAGAATGTGTCTCAATTCCTGTTGAAGTCAGACTCATGACAATGGAATATGTTCATGCTACCAGGGGGGGAAAAATGCATTGATGTGCATCAATGCGACATAGCATTGCTGAGCCTCGACCTGACCAACTGTAGCAACCCCAGATCATACCGCTGCCTCCAGAGGCTTGTACAGTGGGCACTATGCATCATGAGTGGATCACTTCAATGTGCTTCCCTTCTTATCCTGACACACACATCACTTTGGAATAGGATCAGTCAGGACACATCAGACCACATGCCCTTTTTAATTGCCCCGAAGTCCAATCTCTATGCTCTCTAGCAAACTAAAGCCTTTTTTTAATTATTGTGACTAACAAGTGGTTTTTGATGGCACAGTTAAAAAAAAAAAACTAAAACTAAAACGGGCCCAAGCACTATCACATCACATAGTGTGTGACAGGCTCTCTTGTACTAAAACAAGAGAGCCTGTCACACACTATGTGATGTGATAGTGCTTGGGCCCGAACAAGTGACTGAAAATAAATCAAACTGAAAGTGCATTAAAAAAAAATAAAATAAATAAAATTATGTTAATGGAAAAAAAAAAAAAAATCAAACCACAAAAGTTAATAATCATTAATTAAGGCCTCCGAGTGGCTCAGTGGTAAAGTGCCTGAGGTCTAGAGGGAGCCGATTGGCCGAGCTCTCTCAGAGGGGCAGGATGAGAGGTACTTAGTGCTCCCACATTAATCACGGCTCTACAGCCAACCAGGGAAAATCATGGAAAAAATCCCCCCAAAAAAGAAAAATAAATAAATAAATAAATAAAATAATAATAATCATAACATTAAAAGCCAAAGAGTAGAAATTAGTTTTTAAACAGAGACTTTCCAAGGTTCCAAATTAAAAGCTGATATTATACTAAAAGGTAAACTGTTCCACAATCCTGGAGCAGCAAGGGGCTCGGTAAAGGCTCGATCATCTCTGTTTTTTTTCTTCATCTTTTGACCTCAAAAATCTCCAGGATATTGCCTCATTCTGCACATTTACCAGTAAAATAGGTTCCGTCTAATAAAGACAATTGGCCGTCTTTGATCTTAGAAACATGGTCCCTGCCAGCAGTCTGAAGAGTCACATAAATTAGATAAACGTAGGGTATGGCGAGGAGGTAAAAGATTTTTTTTCAATGGCAAGCTTTTATACTTTCCACTTATCTTCACTGACATGCTACTCCTCTGAGAGGGTTGTAAAATTCAGTGGAGACAGATAAAAATAATGATCATCTAACATTTCATCTTAAGAAATGAGAAGTCATCAGCGGGCCAGGGCTCTAAGGTGGTGGTTATGGTAGCCTAAAATAAAACATCATGGACTTAGGGAGTTAAATGGAAGAAAAGTAGCATTTAGAATTAGCATTTAGATACAATTAGTGTCTTTTGTCTTTTTTCTATGAAAGCTCAAAAAAAGAAAAATATTCCCGGATTACTTGCACTCCCAAATAAATGTTTAGTTCATATGCTTCCGATAACAGACTAGACACAATGTACGTCACACAACTGTTCAAGGCTCAAATGAACTACGAGGGTGTATCAAAAACTTTCAAGATTCGTGTGCTCCAGATGTGGTTGTTTTTTCGCCATAAAACCTGGCACTTACAAATCGCTATTGGCGGTCTGGCCCCTGGGGACGAATTCTCGATGCACAATGCCATGGATGTCATGACCAATGCACGTGGTCAGAATAGCACAGCTCCAGATGTCCACAGGATGATGTCTTTTGGAACACTGACTTATGAAGCTTGGTGCTCCCTGTGAGGGTGCGTACAGCCTTTTGCTGCAAAACTAGTCTTGAAACTTTTTGATACCACCTCGTATTAAGAAAAAAAAAATACAAATAAAAAATAGAACAACCAACAGCAAATTAAATCAAATTAAATAATTTGTTCATCTTTACATCAGTATTGAGAAACCACATTACTTCTCACCTTAAACAGAGTGCTGCGAATGCGTGTGAGGTTCATCAGCATGACCCCAGAGTTGACTCCTGTAATGCCGTAGAAAGGGTGCCTTGCAAAACGACTATACCATCCTATTTTAGGGATCTCATGCTCAGGGGCCATGGCTGCCAGCTGAGTGCTGTTGAAGGCTTTCAGGAATTTCCAGATGTCATCCATTGGCCGGAGAAAAAGGACATCGGTGTCTACATACAGCAACAACTCGACGTCTTTCAGGATGACCTGAGGTTCAAAAAAGTTAAGATAAAGTTATTAAATTAGATAGAGATAGATGGACAGATTAGAGGGGGGAAAAAAAGAAGGTGAGCCCTTACTGGAAGGAAGAGTCTCTGGGCAGCACATGGCTTGAAGAGTTTTTTCCATTCCTCAGCATTCCCCACGGAAAAAGTGATTGGGTAAAGCTTGTACTGGAGCTTGAAGGAAAGCGGCCGTGGCCAGCGGCTCAACTGAGACAGAAAATTTATGTGGTCAGGAATGCTATTTGTTCAACAAGTCACCCAAAACAATCAGACAATTCTGCCAACACTCCTTTAGGACAAGCAAAGCATAATCCCAAATATGAAGTCAAGAATATCCATTTTATTAATCCTTATTAACTTGGGTTACAATCCTCCAATCACGGTTTAGCTTTGGAATTTGTTAGATTGCACTGCACTGATGTGTTTAAAGGTGTCATGATGTATGTTGGATTATGACAATGCACAAGACATATAGTACTGAGCAAAAGTCTTAGGCACCCTGTGTTTGTAGTACAAGCTTTCCTATGGATTTATTTTTATTATAATTATTATTTTAGGACCTTATTTTAGTTGATGCAGAAGCATTTCTGTTTTTAAAAAAATCAGTATTCCGCCACTAAATTAAGGGTTAAAAAACAAATTCTAATACATTTCTAATACATACATATTCAGAAAAAAAAAAAAAAAAAGCTCCTGGGTTCGGGGCCAGCCAGTAAGCATATCGAGAGACACAATAATTCTTCTCCTTTTAATTCATCTTAAAACTTAAAACACTCCTAACAATGAGCAAAACCCTACAGCCACACTCCAAGGCTAGTTTAAAGCCTTTCCTGAATATGGAAGCAAACTAATTTATAGCAAATAATTTATTATTGTTCTGGCCAATATATAAAGAATGATGAATATTTTGGCCGTTTTAACTGAAACAAAAGTCATAGCAGGTGAGAATCTGATATACTTGGCAAAGCTATTGAACTTAACTCAAGACCAACAGATTAAAAACTACAGAAACATAAATTAAGCACACCACAGATCACTGTCAAATAACTTCTACACTGCAAACTATTAAAGACAGAATTATCCACATTAATGAATTATCTTCTTTCATCTTTATTCTTCCTTTTATAGCTTTTTGCTGCCTGCATCCTGCTTTCCTTTATTAAAAAAAATGTCCGTAGAACTAGACTCTAAAAGCTGCCGTGTGCTACATGTGGACGTGATAATTTTCTGCTGTGTTGCACGCCGAGTCCACATCACTATGAAACAGTTTGTTCCGCAGGGAGAGATCACAATGCCAAAAGCCAGAAGTTGTGTCATTGATATGGGTAAAAGATCAAAGCACAAATGACGTGAAAGCTTTTTCCATTCGTTTCCATCGCGACCCTTTTGAACAGCCGCGCTGAAGTGGTGCTGAGTACAAGCTGGGACGTCCGTGTCTGACTGGCTTGAATACATTAACACACTAGGGGTTGTACAAGCTACGTTGTTATGCATTTGGATTCATGAACGGTCTTCTCCACTAGACAGAGCAGGTTATTATAATTCGGCAACAAATCCGAATGTAGGATTAGAGTAAAAGGGGGCAGCGTGGATGTGTCGGTTTTCGATTACATCTCTATGCATGAGATTCTCTGAGGTTCAGTAGCAGGGACTTGACTTCATAACAATTTAATAAACCTAGACATTTCTCATTTAACGCTGATGTGAAATGAACGAGCGAGCATGAGAGACAGCAACCAAAACTGCCTGTAGTGCATGAACGAGTGTGTGTGTGTGTGTGTGTGTGTGTGTGTCCTGCGATGGATTGGCACCCCGTCCAGGGTGTACCCTGCCTCAAGTCACCTAGGATAGGCTCTAGGCCCAATGCGACAGGATAAAGCTGTATAGATGAGGAGTGAGTGAGTGAACTTATTGGACTTAACCTTAACAGTGGATATTCTTGAAATAAAAAAAATAAATAAATAAATATTTAGTTAAATGCCACAAGCTGAGAGTGAGTTTGGAATTTCAGTGAGGAGTAAACGCACACTGCTGCTGAGCAAATGCAAGCACTGGATTTATAACACAAAATGATACCATCATTGCCAAACGCAATGTGGCACAATAAACATTTAATTCCAGTTATCTTGTTTTTATTATTGCTCGAAGCCAAATTTGTAATTGAAACTGAAATTCGATCAACTGCGAAGCCCTAAAAATGAGACATGCATGTGTAGATGAAGCTTGAATCTTTCTGCACTGTGTGTGTGAGGGCACTAAGTAGTGCACATTCTGCTCCATAATGCTGAAGGGTGAGGGCAAAGTGAAAAGAAAGAGATTGATCACTTGGCTTAGATGATGGTGCAAATGTAAATATGTTACAGGGAAAAAAAAAAAAGTAAATGCGGGTACATAAAAAAAAAAAAATCAATTTTGTTTTATTTATATAGCGTTTTTACGATGGTCACTGTCAAAAAGCAGCATTACAGAATAAAATAAAAATAGGGAAATGAGTTTGAAAAGTGTGAAGAAAACTCCCTGAGATGGCAATATAGGGAGGAACCTTTAGAAGAACCAGACTAAACAGGGAACCCATCCTGATTTGGGTGATAACAGATAGCAGGGACTGATCAGCAGTCATACTGGAACTGTTTAAGTTAATATGGAATCCACTTTCGTCCAAAGGCTCAGGTACAGAAAACAGTTTATGGAAATTTCAGTCCTGAACTAATGAGTGACTGCAGTCACAAGTCATCAGAGAATATTCATGGTCCAGTGGAGCTGTCCCCAGGCACCACACGCATCCCAAGCAGACCAGACAGGGCCTCCATGTGACGAGATCTCCACCCAGAAGAGGGACACCAGGATGAGTCAGACCGGTCCGGAGGGAAAACAAAAACCCCTAAATTGTTGTTTCATACTGTGATGTTGCCTCATTAATCTCCAAGAAACAAAGAACTTCTGAGAGGAGAAAAACTCTGACAGACACTTTATAACTCTACAAAGGAAGAGAAGTGATTTAGGCCATTAATCAAACTGTGTGACTGTGTTTGATCAATCAGTGCCCTGAACTATTTTTAGTTCCACTTGTTTGTTCCATCTCTGCTAAGGCAACTCTACAAATGGTCACACTGTTCCGGCGAGGTTGGAAGCACACAATTTTGTACAGTATATTTGCACGTTGTAGCATTATGTTTCCCTTCACTGGAACTAAGAGGCCACAACGTGAGCGGCATATATACATATTTTGGCAAGAGGAAGTGGAAGAGTGGAGCCCTGACCTCAATCCCACTCACCTGACCTGATCTCACTAATACTCTGACTAAATAATGACTAAATGGTCAACACTCCAGAAATTCTGTGGAAAGGCTCTTCAGAAAAATGGAAGTGGAAGCACATACACTGATCAGCCATAACATTAAACAAACAAAACATTAAACCCAATATTGTGTATGGTTCCCCTTGTTCCAACGGTGCAGCTCCGACCCCTTGGGAAATGACTCTCCAAGACCTCGGAGGGTGTGCTGTGGTGTCTGGAAGGTGTACGTTAGCTGCGGATCCTTTGTGTGCTGTGGTTTATGGGCTGGGGCTTCCATGGATGAGACTTGTTTGTCCAGAGCCTTTCGTGGTTGCTTATTCAGACTGAAATCTGGGGAATTTGGAGGACAGATCAACAACCTCTTTGCCTGCTGAGCCCCATACACAGGAGGCTGTGATGCACTGGGTGTTCTGATACCTATAGCCAGCATTTACTTTTCAGGAACTTGTGTTGCACTGGATTTCCTGTAGGATCAGACCAGATCGGCTAGTCTTTGCTCCCTAAAGGCATCATTGGGGGTCAATGATCCTGTCACCAGTTTACCAGTATATATAGGCGTTTCAGTTTTTTCCATAGGAATACATGTAAATGTTCGGATCGCCACAGTTTTGACTTGGACGTCACTCCACTTTGCACAAAGTTATTTTATCATGTGTGCAATCCGCAACCTGAGCAAAACTGATGCTGGGTGACATACTGTACTTGTACTTGAACTGTACTTTGTTCAGCTGATAGCGGCAGCATAGGATGGTGTTTCTGGGTCTTGTTCCGATGAGGAGTTCCTGAACATGGACAAATGTTTTGGTCGTGACCGATTTGTTTGTACTCTGGGATGTTCATGAACCGAGGTTCCACTGTAATTGATGTTACGTTGTTTGTAACATCAATTACAAAATTTCGGCTGCTCCTGTCGGTCGCCACAGTGGACTATCCGATCCGCACAAAAAACTTGCCACAGGCTTTAAACCGCTTTATACCATTCCTGAGCATTTTATCCAGGCTTGGGACCGGCACTGCATCCAGTGGTTGGGGTTTGGAAATTGGGTGGGAATTGTACCCGGGCCTTGCACACGGCAGATGAGAAACCTTCCACAGGGCCATTAAAGCCCCCACTATATAATTGATAATTCACCTGTACAGTGGCGGTTCTACACTGAACTGCTCCCCGGGCGAGACTCCCTCCCGGCGCCCCCCCGTCATCGCCTCTCTTTCGCCTAACCCCCATCCGCACCATCCCCCCACCACCCCCCCTTTGGGTTTGAAAAATCCGGCGAATGTGTTTATTATTGTATTTTTTATCAGTTATATCAATACCATCAATACCATCTAACATTAATCTACAGGTGTCCACAAAGTTTTGGCGATACAATGTAAAGTCATGGAGCCTTCTGCCTTATCTTCACCCATAATGTAGAAGAGTTTGAGATTTGGTAAGAAGGGCAACCAAATTCAGTATGATCACCCAAGTACTTCAATTCAAGTTAATTTCAATTCAGTTTTATTTGTCGGTCATTGTCACAACAACAGCAGCATTCCATATTATTAAAATTAATGACAAGGGGGGCACAGTGGTATGTGGTGTAGTGGTTAGCACTGTCGCCTTGCACCTCCAGGGTCCGCGTTCGATTTGCGGCCAGGCTCGATTCCCGTCTCTGTGTGCATGGAGTTTGCATGTTCTCCCCGTGCTTGGTGGGTTTCCTCCAGGTACTCCGTTTCCTCCCACTGTCCAAAGATATGCAGGTTAGGCTAATTGGCGTTCCCAAATTGCCCATAGTGAGTGAATGAGTGTATGAATGTGTGTGTGCCTTGCGATGGATTGGAACCCTGTCCAGGGTGTACCCTGCCTCGTGCCCTAAGCCTCCTGGGATAGGATCCAGGTCCCCACGACCCTGAATACAGGATAAAGCGGTATAGAAGATGAGTGAGTGAGTGAGTATATAATGACAACATGAAGAATTACGGAAAAGTTGCAGAACAGAGCAGAACGGAGACAAAAATCCACAAAAGAAGTGACCTTCACAAAAGAAAAAAAAAGAAAAAAGAAAAGAGTTATGTATTCAAGGAGGACATTGTGTGGGTTGATAATGGAAAATTCAAAAAATTCAAAGAGAAAATCGCAGTAGAAAGTATGGTAGGACCTGATGTTCTGATAAGACCTGAAGTCAAATTAAACGTATATGATTCAGCAAGAGAAATGACTCGGGCCTGCTTTTCCTGATAAATTCTTGAGCATTCATCTCAGAGATAAGTCATCAACCAAGTGCAAGCAAGTACTGCTAAACATGAACAACCAAATATGGATTAAAATGTGATAAAGAAAATAATAAACCACAAGCTTTTCGTGATAAGGAAAGGGAGGTACATATTGACAGTCAGAGCTCTAATAGAACTCTTACCTCTTTCTCAAACTGCTCCGTCAGCTCATCCTCTGCAAAGATGTGAAACTTGATCTTCTTGATGCTGAAAAGGAGTGCTGATTTAACCATGGTAAGAGTTTCCTCGAGTCGGTTTCCACAAGCCACCACTGCAAGGTGCATGATGTCCTCGGCTCGAGGGACCTTTAACCCGGACTGGCCAAGCGCGCTCTTCGGCCTGGAGGGGTTATAACAAGGCACAAGGCTTATAACTCTCTACTAACATATTGGCTGTGCATAAAAACAAAACCATTTAAAACATAAAGCAGCTTAATGAGTCTTATTTATAGTTTAGCTTTAGTAGATCCAGCCTTTGAATGTCCTGTTTGTTAACTCCACTATAACAGACAATGATGGATGATGTGAGGATGGACTCCACACACATCAACCATGTTTCTTTCATTTTTAAGACATTACAAATTGTTGCATTTTTCTATGCTCAATGCTTGTGCAATAGCTCTGATCTATTTCCTCCTCTATTCGTCCAAAATGGTCTGCTTTCATCCCTTAGACAGCTCCCTGGTCTGTGTTGGTTCATCCTTTTAAATAAAAAATGCACAGGTAAAAACCAGGGCTCATACTAAGATGACACATTCAGACATGCAGGGGTGTTAAAGTCAAACTTGGGACTTTTAATTGCATAGGAAAAGAACACAACTCTCTATTAAAATAGAATAAAATATAAAAACTCTTTACTTCTCAATATAACCCCCTGCTACACTAATGAACTCATCCTAGCCTTTCACTAGTGCTTGGATACCATCAAGGTAGAAGGTTCTCAGTACACTGCAGCCATGATTGCTCTGTCTGCTTCACGTCTGAAACGCTGGCCTCCCAGGAACTCCTTTAATGGTCCAAACCTGTGAAAATTGCTTGGAGTGAAATGAGGACTGTACCAGGAATGTGACAAAAACTCCCAGCTGAGTTCCTGTAATGTGCAAGTGGTGTTTGTTAATGATTTTGTGTACAGTTCCCAAAGACAGATACGTCTCTTCCGCAAGTTGGTGACAAGTTATCTGTCAATTTTCAAGCATCAGAATGTTCTTTAAAAAAAAAAAAAAAAACGTTTGCACCATTCAAAAGATTTTACTGCAGCTAAGAGTCTAACCACCTTTACTGTGCTTTTACAGTTTTCTGTAAATGTCAATCAATTTTATGCTTCATTCACAAGAAACTTCATTAAAGTCTCCGACCCCTAAATGTCATAAACAACAAACACCTGTCATTCACATGTTCTAATGTTAATAATATTTATCACTTGAAAATGGGCGAGTTAAAATAAAATTACCACATTTGAAGAAGTAACATCCACATTTGCCACATTTGAAGAAGTAACATCTAGATATAAATATCAGGGAACTGATGTATATTCTCGTATTCTACATTCCTCAAACTAGAATTGAAAAGAAAATACACTGACCTTGCTCTTACAATATTTGTAGAGGGAACAGTATACAAGTCATAAAAATGATACTAAGCCCTGTGTAATTTAGATTTTTTTACTAGCATTATCTTTTTCACTTTGCTGAAGCATTAGAAATAATTTCTAAAACCACTTATAACAGCACACATACAAATAAAATAAAAACTTTCATTTCACTTAATCTTCCCCACATTAAAGCTTTTACTTTGGGGAGCACAGACTGTACAATGCTGTGTTTTTCTTTGGGTTTGTTTCATTTTTAAACAGCATTCAAGAATATTTAATGTTTTAATTAAAAAAAAATAATGTTCATATTTATTTGATTACAGCACACACACACGTTGTCACCCTTTCATGTGTGAAAATGATTCACCATGCACCGAGGAACACGTTGAGCTGAACTATGACTAAAAACACTAATTAGGAAGACATAAAATCGGCTTGTCTCTAGTTCCTGGGCTATCGATTTGTCCACCCCTGCTTCATTCTGATATTCTGCAAAATTGGCTTGGAGTCAGGGCTCCCCATATCTTAAGCAGATGCTGCACCCATCACAATTGGTAACCTTTCCAGCACCGCAACCAGAGATGACCTTGGGGATGCAGTGCTCCATTTCTATTAGGATTTAGTTAAAAGAAACCTTAAGAAAAGAAAGTCTTAAGACTAAAGAGAAGGGATGGAAAGTAGACATCAAAAGACTTTAACAGAAGAAGGCGAAGTTAAAAGTCAACCATAGATCTTGATACAGGGGAGAACAAAGCTGAGAAGTGGAAAAAATGAGACCCAATCACACTACACACCTTAGGTACCAAGACGACCTGCCTTTAAGATTTCAGTTCCCCTTCACAAAAACACTTTGCTCTGTCTAAGAGAGATAAATTACAAAAGCTCAGTGTTCCAATAGATCGCAAGGCAAGGAAGTTAAACGTAATTGCTGAAAAAGTGGCAGGACTGAAACATTATTATGTAAGGATTCAAATATAACGTGACGGTGATGACCAGTGATCACGCGTTCTGATAAGTACTGGCTAATAACGTCACATCTTGATACGTTTTATTTCTCTTATACAGCAGTGATTTGCCTATAATTACAATTCTTAACGTTTTAATGGAAATCCCACTTGTAATGGGTTTATAGTTACATTTAATGCTGATGGAAGGATCGCAAAATTAGTGCAATCAGCTATAAACAGTTGTCCCACAATGCATTATTATGAATCTGAATTTACGTAAATGAAAATTCCGTCCAGAGAACTGGATATGTTCTCTTTTTCATGCCAATCCTTGTAAACCCTAGAGATGGCTGTGTGTGAAAATCCCAGTAGATCCCAGTTTCAGAAATACTTGCCTGGCACTAATGACCATGCCATGTTAATCACTTAAATCACTTTTCTTCTTCATTGTGGTGCTCGGTTTGAACTTCAGCAGATCGTCTTGACCATGCCTACATGTGTCCAGTTGCTGATGTTATTGGCTGATTAGATATTTGCCTTAATGAGCAGTTGCATCGCTCATTACATGCACTTTCCTTCTTACCCTGATGCTCCCATCGGACTGGAATAGGATCGATCCGAACTTATCAGACCACATGACCATGTTCCATTGCTCTAGACTCCAACCTTTATGCTCCCTAACAAATTAAAGCATGTTTTTATGATTAGTCTCAATAACAAGTGGTTTGATCACAATCCTGTGAATTCTCATCACATTGTACATGTATCCTAATGCTCTTACTAAACATGGCTGTGGTTTTTACTGTATTTTTACCGTGAAATTTAACCAACTGTTTAAGTGATCTTTTCCCCCAACCTCATTTCTTCCACTAAATTGACAGCTTATCACTATGCTTCCAGGTTTTGATAATGGGCTGAAAGGTTCTTAACTCATGATCTTTTCTCCCTAGTTGTTTTCTTTGCTTAATACGGTCCAATAATTTGACCCTTCTGAAATTGTGACTTTTCTTTGGCCAGGCAGAGTGTATTTGAACACGTACAATCACTTATAGAAACTATAAAACACAAACAAAAAAAAAGCCCACGCACATTACATTCCATCACATTAAAACATTAACTGTACTTAGTCAAGATTAATGGAGAAAATCACCCACACTGGAGGTAGCTATTAATCTGTTTCTCCACATTATATTATTGTTTTATTTTACCAATTTGAAAATATAGGCTGATAAGAAACCTGATGGAATTGTATTATATAAAATGTTTATCTTTGATACTTTACCAAATTAGTTGGGTTGGACTTTCGAAGGAACAGATTATCCAGTATAAACAATACTATATGCCTTTACATGCTTGCATCTAATGTTGAACAAGGAGTTTACATCTCTTATGAATTTCCCTCAATTGATAGATTTAAAAAAAATTTTTTTTAGCATGCAGGCGTTCCAGGTCCATTTTCTTTTTCTTCTCAGAAGGAAGACAGAACTATTCCTACTTACTATAAATTAATTGTGTGCACATGTGAACAATATACTAAATCACCTGAACACACTTTGTGAACAATTTTGGACATTCACATGGGTCTCCAGAGTGAGACAAATATGAAAAAAAAAAAATCATCATCTTCCTATGGTCCATTTTCCCATCGGGTGAGAAGTCTGTGCTTAAACTGACCAGTCAGATTTGTCCCACTTATGACAGTGTAGACTCTTCTCCAGCTCAATGCTCAGGGAAGCACAGGATTAACTAACTAAACTGCTTCGCTCTACGCCATTGTGATGTTCTCGCTACAGCAGAGTCTGAACAGCAAGTTCAAGCTTTGGGGAACAAGTGCATTTCTACAGAGACAGATGTTAGCCTGTTGCTTATCTTCATATCTTTGAAACTATAAGGGCTAGAGATTTGTTTTTGTTCACTGTGAATAACAATGATTTGAGTGTCGTGTGTGTGAAATTTGTTCTTCTGTTAAAACTTTTGGTGTAGTGACGAATTTAAATACGTTTGACAAGAACGACACTTTTATATTTCTTATGAGAAAATATAGATTCAGTGAAGCATCACGATTCATTTGTGTGGGGGTCCACGTATCGGCACACATTGACTCTGAAACAGATTTCTTAGGGCCCAAGCACTATGACATCAGCACGATGAGGTCATCGCTATTGCATCATCGTCATCGCTATGATAATGCTGATGTCTGAAAGTGCTGATGTTATAGCATGAAGGTCCCTCTTGTCTTTCTAAGGATTTTTTTTCTCTAGAATCCGGGGCTTTTTGAGAGTCTTAACATTCTCAGAGTCAAAATATGCTGCCATTAGGATATACATGTGAAACCCGGGACACATTTAGAGCTGTCCTGTTTGGTTCTAAATGCGTGCTTCTCAAAAACCTCTTTCCCCTTTTTAAACCCGATTCCGGATCAATCGTATGAAGATGAATCCCTTGCATACAACTCCAGCCATTTCCGTATACTTACTGTTTTTTTCCGGCATTTAGACAGACAGCCCCGTCACCACAGTAACAACAGAAGCACAGGATGGAAAGGTCACGAAAGAGGCATGGGGGGGGGGGGGGGGGGGG
>JAQMYG010000036.1:24770169-24791796 GCA_030014215.1 Clariallabes teugelsi | reverse complement strand
CCCCCCCCCCCCCCCCCCCCCCCCCCCCCCCCCCCCCCCCCCCCCCCCCCCCCCCCCCCCCCCCCCCCCCCCAGGAGCTCGTTTGCATTTAAAGCTACAGACATTGGAACAGTTTGTTTGGTAAAACAGGGATTTCCATGCTTGCCAGAACACATGATCTGAGAGGTATTTCAGCTGGAAAATGAATATTTGACATTTCAAAAAGGACAGTAATACATCTCCTTTAAACTGCAACCTCGACATAGCAAGCTTGCCATGAATACAGCAAGCTTTATGATTTCCTGACTCAGATGTAATATCCCATAGCCACATTAAAGTAGAGGGATGGAAGGATTAATGGATGGATGCTTTATTGATCCAGAACTGCACACATTTCTACACTCTGCATGACAGAAATGTTAGATAGAAGTTTAATCAACTCTTAGTGTTCTGTGACATCCACATTATTCAGTCACTAACTGCATAACCATGCCTCCAAGTTTTGATAGATCTGCCCGTTCCAAGCCAGATGTGAGTCTAGAACAACTCGCAAAATCATTTATTTTATTATTTTTTATATTTACACTATATGGACAAATGTATTTGCATCTTGGACAATGCTATGCTTCCAACTTTGTGGCAACAGTTTGGGGAAGGCCCTATTCTACTCCAACATGACTGCGTCCCACTGCACAAAGCAAGGACTATAAAGGCATGGTTCGATCAAGACCCGCACAGAGCCGTGACTTCAACCCTATCGACACCTTTGGGATGAATTGAAATGGAGATTGTGAGCGAAGCATTCTTATCCTACATTAGTGACTGACCAACAGAATGAATGGGCACAAATTCCCACGAAAACACTCCAAAATCTTGTGCACAGCCTTCCAAGAAGAGTGGAAGCCGTTATATCTGCAATCGGGGGACCGACTCCATATTGAAGTACAAGTATTTGGATACAATGTCATTGCTGGTTTGGGGAAATACACTATATGGATAATCGTATGCTTTCATTTGTGGTGGTAAAATGTTGCCATTTCTCTATAGGCCTGCTCCAAAGTGTTCAAACTGAAAATTATTTGCTAAGTGTCTTTAGAATGGTAATAAAAATCTAAAGAATGTATCGAATCAGGATATTTTATAAAATAATACTTACAAATTAAATCGGTATTTGGGCATCATGATATCGTATCGTATTTTTGATCTCAGTTCAAAAATATCCACTTTCTAGTCTAGTGCTTTTGCATATTAAATATTGGTTTTTTGTATTCATTATGGTATAACATTCATACCACACAGGACGTTTTCTCCATGAATTCAGGTAGTTTGACTTAATGGAACAGATAGCACATCGCTCAGCTGATGCAAATGGACTTTGCAACGAAAGTGGACTTGATATAAACTTAAAGACCTCTGCACCTTATATTGAAATTCCAGCTTCCCAACACACAGTATGACTGCAGATCAGTCCCTGCTATCTGATATCAACCCAATGAGGATGGGTTCCCTGTTGAGTCTGGTTCCTCTCAAGGTTTTTTTCTATTGCCATCTTAGGGAGTCTTTCCTCACCACTCAGCTTGCTCATCAGGGACAATCTAAAATTATGATTTATACATATTTGCTCACATTTTTCAAGTTCATTTCCATAAATGTTTGGATTCTGTAAAGCTGCTGTGTGACAATGACCATTGTTAAAAGCCCTATATAAATCAAATAGAATTAAACTGAAATTAAAAGGTCAAATGAACACATTTGTTCAAAATTTAATTCAGAATTTCATCGTAAGGCGTGATTTGCTGTTTAGAATTACGTCATTCATAACATGCTTGGGTTTGTTAGCGACATTCTAATAAAATGCTCGGATAAGTGATATATATTTCTTTCTAAAATAATGAACTGTATAGTCACCGTTTTAGATTTAACTAACGAATATGTATGGATGCATCCTCAATTGCTGACCAATGAAAAAGTTCAAGTCAACCATCAGCTGGAAAATTGATGCTTACAGTTTTCTGGGATTCTCAAGGGTAAGTATTCGAACAATATAAGGAAAAATGATGATTCAACAATCAACAGTGCTTGTTACAGTTAGATGCTTTTTAAAGAGCTGAAGCCTAAAGCAGAGGACTGCTATACACCTGTTTATGTTGAGGTGTTAAAGCATCCTCCCTATAGTTCTAATCTTGCTCCATGGGACTTTTGCCTGTTTTGTCCCCTAAAGGACAATGTTTTCACATCTT
Organism: Clariallabes teugelsi; assembly: GCA_030014215.1. Taxonomy (NCBI): domain Eukaryota; kingdom Metazoa; phylum Chordata; class Actinopteri; order Siluriformes; family Clariidae; genus Clariallabes; species Clariallabes teugelsi. Next base: position 24,789,577 of record JAQMYG010000036.1, on the reverse strand, counting down.
TTTTTTTCTTTTATTATTAATTTTTTGGATTTCCCCCTGATTTTCTCCCTAATTTTCTCGTGTCCAATTCCTCCACGTCACTAGGGGGCTCCCACATTAAGGCTACTACTACCACTCAGTCGGGAGGGTCGAAGACTATCACGTGTTTCCTCCGAACCGCATGACGCCAGCCGACCGCTTCTTTTCGAACTGCTCGCTCTCGCACCGTTGGGGGCGGCGTAACTTGGAGGACAGTGCTATCCGCTCCTCCCGCTTGCGCGAGCTCACAGACGCCCCTGATTGGCTGTAGAGCCGTGATTAATGCGGGAGCACTAAGTTACCTCTCATCCCTCCCCTGTGAGAGAGCTCGGCCAATCAGCCCTTTATAGACCTCCGGCTGCGAGAAGTTACAGCATCACCTAGGAATCGAACTCGCGATCTCCGGATGATATAGGGCGAACGCTTTACCACTGCGCCACTCGGAGGCCAAGATTTCACTTCTGATGGAGAAGTGAAGATAGCAGTGTATTCATAACTCACAGCTCAGATTAAAACATTTTAATGAGGGAATGAGAAAGCTTGTTGACTTATATAGAAATATATAGACTTGTATATTAAAATAAATTTTAAAGCCAGAGTACGGATAACTTGACTCACTCTTGTACAAAGAAATGTCACGCAATTTTTTCCCCACTTCTAAAATACTAAAATAAAGTTCAGATGCTCCTCAGATGCCAATTTTATTCACTTGCTTACACACATTTGTCATGTAGTTCAAATTATCCAAACGATCTAATGGGGTTTTCTTATTCAACATATCATGCAAATGGGAAATGAGACACTAAGAATGAGAGACACTATATTAGCTGGCCCACTTCAAAGAAGAGAAGTTTCATCAAATGCAAAGGAACTTTACGCTCTATAAACTATGTACAGAGTTCAACTGAAATCCCCCTGAACAGTGCAACTACAGCTTTGCCAACATGTGTGGTACTTCCCCATATTATTTTTGAGCTTCTTTACTTCCTTTATTCGGGACTTCAAATACACGAGGTAGTTAAACACATCATCATATATCTATGCTGCTCAGATATGCTGACATTTAAATATACTCACCCTAACAAAATTAGCAGAAATGCATTTGCAGCTTTGGAAATTAGGGCATTTTTTGCAGGATTAATAGGCTGTTAACACTATAAAACACTAGCACTGGTTCTTGCTTCACTCATTCAGTCTAATTTCACTGTGACTTTTGTTCACCTCGAAGGTTCCACTCTTTTTTTCCTCGTTTTCACACTTTATTCTACTGAAGCTCAAACAGTGCTTTGGGGGAGGAAATGGGTGTGCACTTTGACATGCAAGGCAAAAAAAAAAAACGGCAGACTTTTTGCTCGTCGTCAATTGTTAATGTTTGCAGTGTGACAGATTGTTAGATCTATCTGTATCGAGTAGATGCCCAAAGCAGGTCATTATTTGACATACATTTTGTCACAATGCGGATTCAAGATCACTTTATCTCCCAAGAACATCCATGTGTACTTTTTGAACATGCAACTCCTAGATAGACAGACAGACATGTATTAACTGCCTGGCCAAAAAAAAAAGCCGATTCATAACGGTCAAACTATTGCGCTGCATCAAGCAAAGAAGACAATGAGAGAACTTTAAATGACTGGAACTGGTTAAAGAGCACTTTAACCAATGGTTTAAGCCTGGGAGGATAGTGCTGAACCGTCAACCTTGTGAAAGAAATGTGGTTGGAAAAATAAAATCATGAATGAGGCTCACTTAAATACTTGAAGTCGAGTGGTTAAAAATCACCAACTAAACCTCAGCTGTGTGTAATAGTGAAACCAAGAGCGTTTTCATGCACACAAAATGTGATGAAAACTTTCAAGAATTGGGACTAAACAGCTATCCATAAGAAAACCACTTGTTGGTGAGACTAATCAGACAAAAAAATGCTTTAATCTGTTAAGGAACATAATGTGATTTGGATTTTAACAATGGAAAAGGTTCATGTGGTCTGATGAGCTCAGATTGACCATGTTCCAGAGTGATGGGTGCATCTGGGTAAGAAGGAAAGCACATGATATGGAAAATACCCATCATGCACAGCGTCCACTGTACAAGCAGTGCTACGATCTGGGATTGCTTCATAAAACACATTTCAATGTTGCACAAACAGAAAAACCCCCACATGGCCATATAGTGTATATTACTAGACATATTAAGATGCTCAAATGTATTTTTGACTGCCTCTCCAAAGACAAACATGAACATGCTCGCTAAACTTCTTCATACGAGATAAGAGAACTCCACAGCACATAACTGAAATATTTTCCGAAAACTTTCTGCCTTGGTATCGAGGGTACCAACGGGACACGATTCACCACCAGACACATTACCAGGCCGGGATAAAGACTACATCTACATAAGAGTCGTCTCTCGCAGGGTTTCATGTCCTCATTTATTTTCCATAGTCTGCTTAAGTGCACACAATTAGCTCTTTTTTTTGTGCTTTAGTTAATTGGGCCGCTGGGTAAACATAACATGGCCTATCTAATGAATTAGCGATTTGTCTCCCCGCTGCTCCATTTTACCCATGAGGCCTTTACTTTCTCTCGGCAGTCAATAAAAAGGAGCAGATTTCATTTGAAAATGATGCCTGGAGGAGTGCGTGCTGAAGACATCGCTGCTCAGCATTTAAACCAGATCACTCGCTTGCCACACAATAAAGCCACCACAACGACTGCAAAGGCTTCTTATTCACTGGCTTCGCTCAAGAGGAACATTCTCAGAAAACATGATATTATTGCAGTCAGTTCCAAGAAGCTAAATTCAGCCTTTCCGTGGTCACTCAGTTAAACACACAGAAAAATGACAAATTAGATTTCCTTTCTGTTATAAGCTAAACAACTGAGGACAAAATAAAGGGAATACTCTGTACTCTCATCAAGGACTTGCCAGCACAAAGCTGTAAGCTTTCTTCGCTCGGGTCCGTGCAGCACAGAATGTTCACTGAGCTGACTGCGGAAATATTCGCGGCCCCGTTCGACACATCTGGAAACATTTAACGCGATGTTATTTGGGAAGAGGAGGACCAGAAATCATTCTTATAGGGCGTGTGCGTACAGCAGGTAATAATCAGGTAATGCCTGGCTATAACGAGAGACACAGTAGAAATATATTCCAAAGACTTTTAAAAATGATTTTAACAAAGGAAGTAATGTGCAGGAAGTGACTCAGACGATGGAGCAGTCCTTGAGCAGAAAAGACAGGAAAAATAAACGTGCGTCTTCCAATCAGAGAAAATCCTCTTTCTGAACTCAGGAGTCCAGCCAGCATTTGTCAGCAGGCTTTTTCCACAGCAAATCGATCGACGGCCAACTGAATTAACACTCCCCCACACACATACACGCACACGCACACACACACACCCCTGCCTGCCAAAGGCTGATTTTTCTTGCCATTCTTGGCTGTAAATGAACTGTAAAAGCTGGTGAGTAAAAGCAGAAAAGTTGAGATTTGCTTTGCTTTCATAAGGATAGAATATAGAATGAGCGGAATTACAACTCGTTCAGATGCTTAGGGCGAGTACGGGGAAAATATAGAATAGTACAGACAGACTGAGAGACAGGGAGCGAGAGTGAGAGAGAGAGATGGTTAGAGAGATGACATGTCTATGACTCTATGTAATGTTCCTTCCACGAACCGGCACATTGGCCTCCTGGGACACGACGGCAAAAAGCATTTGTTTAAAAAACGCTTCTTCGGGAACTGTGAAAATGTTTCCCCGATGCTAGACAACACTCACAACCGTACAACAAACCTGATGGTGCAACTGCGCTTCACCAGTAAAACTTTAATCAAACTTTAAGTCATGCAGACGCACACAAACCAACTTGAAAAGGAGGCAGAATACAAGCCGAGCCTCTAGCTATTAAAAAATAAATAAAAAATACAAAACAGGATTCCTTTACAAATGAAAAGAAAAAAAAAAAAGTGCAAGACAGATGAAGGAAGAGAAAAACACATGGGAGCGATACAGCAAAATACCATAAGACTCGATGAGGTTTTTGTGGCGCACAATACATTTTCTTACTTCACATTCAGACTTATTACTTTAATCCTTCTGGTTCATTTGCTATACCGCCACATGGCATATAATTTAACAAACAACAACATGGAAAAACAAACAAAAAATTTATTTTTTATTTTTTATTATTATTATCTGCCTATACAAACCGCATGAAGGTGATAAACCCACAAAATCCCACTTGTCATGGAGATTGTGTTGAGTAGTATTGTTTATAGAGGAGGAGTTATTCTACCGACACATACAATTTGAACAACCTACTTTGTCAGTTATTAAAAACAAATGAATGAATTAATTAATACTCACTTTTGCATTACTTTCAGTACACAGCCCTCGTATCAAAAGTCTTTAAATGAAAGACATCAAATGTTAAGCGAGGGTGGTGTTGTAAACACCTGATAACACCCTGGATAATACTGTTATAATGTGTTTGCTAGATGACAATGTGTTTGTTAGATCACACACCACTGTCGAATTCTCACATCTGATTGATGAGAATTAATGTTCTGGATCTGCAGCACTGAAAAAAGACGCTTTATAACCAATCGTTTAATGTACAGCAGTTTTGATGGGATCGACTATGTTGAATGCTTTGAGTGCTTTATTTTTTAGTACAACTGTGCAACTGCTTTTATTTAGTATAACTGCACTGGGAGGTTTCACTGTGCATCACTCCACTTGTCATTCTGTCACTAAATGTAATATCTAGTTTCAGTGTGACTGTGGATTGAATGCAATATATGTAGTGAGTACACAGCGATAGTGAGACGAGTGGACATGGTGGTAAAAAATACATGTGCATTTCATGAATATGAAAACTGTTGAAGAAGAAGTATTTTAACCCAAGTGACTTCGACAAGAATGCACAAATCGCTGTGAGCTAGCTACTGAGCTAGGCGATGAAGGCTAGGCTAGTGCTTAAGCGAGTGTTGCTTCTTTGGGATCTATTTTGACTAGCAAAGCGACAATAAACAAAATATTCAGCCACTTACTCTATATTATTTTATTATTAATGGAATTGCTGCAGGTTACCATAACCAGGTGCACATTTCCCCCCTCAGTTTAAGGTTTATGTAAACAGTTCTAGCGGCACAATCAAAAGGAGCCTGGCTGTTGATTGGAACATGCCTACTTATTTCAGTTACCACAAGCTAGCTAGCTTAGCTGAAATGCTATGTTTATTTTTGTTGTAAAATTGTCCATTTTAATATGTGAACCTATGGGGATTGACTCACATTTGGAGCAAGTAGTGGCATTTTAGCACGTCTTGTTCAGAACGCGAGGCTGCCCCTTGGGCACTATCCAGTGTCTCCCATACACTGATTTAATTGTGGTTAGCCGCCACACTATCAATATCAAGTGTTTTGTCAATCTTACCACTACATGCAATTCAAAACTTAATGTTTAATACATTTTTAAACGATTCAATTCTTAACAAAATTAATTGTTAATCATTAACATCTCAAAAAGCAATATCAAAGTCACCACTATGCAGATATACTGAGTATAGGCATAGCTAAATCAGAGCCATGTCAATATTCACTATGACCGCCTTCTTGCTCACACGATACAGCTTAATTCTAATGCAGTTACTATAGTAACAGCTGGGATGGGGATTTCGGTAGCAGACGATCCACATACATTCATCTTTTAAAAAATGTAATTGCTTACATGCTGAACAAGTATCTTCTTGCAGATGCTGCACAATGTTAAATGGAATTACAAGCTGATAAACTAATTTGCAGTTGCTGAAAATAATTACCCACCTCCATGTTTATTGATTATTTATACACTAACTTTCAAATAGCTAGAAAAATGCTTTTACAAGCTGTACCTTTACCCAGAGATCTTTTTTTTTTTTTTTTTTTAAAATACATACATGAGTTATAAACAGAATATATACTGTAGGTTACAAGTTGTAAATTACTGCCACACATTTCTGAACAAATTGATCTATTAGAATACATATTGTATTTTAGTAAAACTCCATCAAATGCAATATGATATTTTTTGTCATATTACATGCAATAACAACAGTCACAACAACAAGTTATGCCTGCGTGGAAGAAATGTACACAGACTGCACATGTGCAGCGACAGCACAGCTTCATTACTCCATCATGAACTCTGTGACTCACTGGGAGGAATATCAGCCAAAAGAACAGAGCAGAGTCCTGCCTCATGAAAGGATTAAGCCAGATCTCCAATTTCATTTAACTTAATCCAGAGGGAACGTTCGAAGCTCTTTCCCGAGCCGACGCACTCTCGTCTTCTCTCATGAGGACTAGGCTGATAAGAATTCAAGGCCTTTGGTAGAGTCCTCTGTTGTGGTGTAAGGCAAGATTCCTATAAAGTCTCATTCCTGAACCACATAAAAGAATTTTTATAAATGACGGTTTATCATTTATTCCAGGCGTTTACTATTCAGTCAATTAAATTTTACTAACGTGGTGGTCACAGGAATGAATAATACTGAAGAATAAAGTAAAACATGACAAGAACATCAAACTGAGGTGAAAAAAGTAGCAGTATTAAAAGCTGTAACGTATCTATAAAAGTCTTTGGATCAAATTATTATATGTAAAATGGCAGTTTAAGCACAATCTAAAAATCTTGAAGGTTTCATATATTACTACTCCTTTAATAGGTCTCAAAAATCTTCCAAAGTGTGTGTTAATACTCCGGCTAAAATAACTCTCCGACTCTGACGTTTCACTCCTCCTCCAAATATGACATTTCAGTGTCTATTTAAATGAGCTCCCACTAAGCCACGCCCCTCCACAGAGCAGCAGAGCTGAGCAATAAGCTAAGGGAGGAGCTTTTCTCATATGAGGTCACAAAAGGGGGAAATCTAATTAGCTTGTGTAAACCCTCGCCAATACAAACAAGACAAAAAGTAGGGAGTGTATTTTCCTGCACAACCATCTGAATGTCTAACGTGATTTCTGCATAATAGGGGCCCATCACATAGAAATACTTTCTTTTATTTACTGACGAACCCTCCCACCATGTCTTTAAAATGAAGAATTCCTTCAGAAAGCTATCCAGGGATTATCCAAAGAACCCTAGCGTGCATTACCACATTTCAGATTAATCCTTCACGTAAATTATTTATGCAGTTCATCCATTTACACTTACACTAAATCTTCTGCGAATACTTGAATGTCAAGCAGCAATGTGCATCAGTTCCCACTCACTAGCTGCTCAATCGTCGTCCTCATCTTTCACTGGTGTTCAAAAACACATTTCCCAAAGTGAGATACACACATTTTTTTTTTGGTCAAGAAGAATTTGTGACACCACTTCAAGCACTTTAAAAACAGCCTGGATTTCAGCTTGTTAGCACACACACATAAACGCACTCTTCACCTCTCACTAACACTCGACAGTAGCTCGGGGGAAATGATGCGATGCCTCATCAGGGACTTGTTTGTGAGTCGCAGCATGGTAAGGCAGGAAGTCTGTCCGAGGGAGGATGAGCGCAAAACGGAAAAAAACAACGACTGTAAGCAGTGATCATAGCTAAATCAAACAGGTCATTTATTTTACCCTTAATGGTATTTTCCACATAGCGCTTCCTCATTCTCCTCACGTGTAAAGGATTTACTCAAAGCGACAGTTTCCAGTGGTGACTAACGCCTGCCCGTGTGTTTCTGTGATAGATGTGATCTGTGTGTGTGTGTGTGTGTGAGAAAACAATGAGGAAGGTCAAAATCCAACTAAACAATACCTGTTCAAACTATTCCTGTTTGTGATTTGTACAGCAAGATGCTAATTTAGCCTCATCATATCAAGGACCCGTGCGTATGAACGCTCTGCATCTGGGGGAAAAAACAATGCCATCGATTCATCCACATTTAATTCAGTAAGGCTCACAATCGCTCCTTTCTGCATCCCTCTGAATGAACGCAGCGGCTGCCTGAGTGGATAACGCCGTTCCAAATCAAAACCGGTCACAAGGGAGCGTGCTCGCTCAATTAGACCGAACAAGCTGATCATTGATTTTGGCCTTTCCCTGCTTAGCTCACGGGAGTCCTTCGGAAATGAGTCGGTTCTTTCCAAGGTGACCGCGGGTCAATCCTGATCACAATGATCATCTGATAAATAGGCCAGACAGTGCGTATTATGCTTGCATGAACCGTCATGAGACCCAAGAACAGAACTGACACTATTAAGATGAATTAAAATGTCTTCAACCATCATAGACTTTAAACATTACACAGTGTGGACCTTCAAATACAGTCATGGTAAATACGGTATAAAATGCTATAATTCAAATGCTTTTAGATACACAACCAGGCTATAATTTATTTTTAAAACAAGAACCTATCTGGATATAGGACACACACTATAATTAGAAAATGTATTGCTTTGATGTCAACAATGTATTACCTTTTTTTGACAGTTTCTGAGAGTGTAGTCTTGCACCTCACAGCTTCAAGGCCCGGTTCGGAACTGAGCTCGGGTTACAGTTATGTGTGGAGTGTTGCATGGTCTCTCTTGTGTTTTTAAGAGTTTCTTCATTCCACCTCCCAAAAACATACAAGATGGATTAACTTTGCTAAACTGCATCTACACAACCAGTCACAGGTTTGGACACACCATCTAATTCCATGGTTGATTTTTATTTAATTCTACATTGTAAAACAATGCTGAATGCATCCAAAATAGGAACAGTTGGTATTGAGATGTGTCTGCTACTTATGATCTTGTAAAGCCTTTATGCCGGCTCTAATCTAAGGTGATGTTAATTGGTGGTTTTTGAGGTTGGTAACTCTGAATGAACTTCTCTTCTGCAGCAGAGGTTTGGGTGCTGCTTTCCTGAAATAGTCTTTATGAGTGCCAGTGTCATCATGGTGCTTGTTGTAAATGCATGTGACAATACTGTTCTTGCAAAAACTATTTCAGAACAGCGGACCTTCCTGTCTTAAAATAACAACAGACTGTTGTTGTTAATTGCCATATGTGTCATTTCATAATTTAGAGAAAAAAATTCCAGTATTGTTCTAGAATGTTGAAAATAAATCACTAAAATAATAATAATAATAATAATAATAATAATAATAAGACATAACACATTGAATTAGAATGTGCGTCCAAAACTTTTGACGTGTGAATGAGTGCAATCGATTGGTGCCCCATCTAAGGTGTGATCCCACTTCACACCCAGGTCTCCAGATCCACTGGCACCCTGGATAGATCTCTGAATGGATGCATGCGCAGATCCTGAGGATTGTTCCACCATATTATATGGCAGGGCACAAAGTTTTCACCATCCTCTCGAATGTACAAATGCATGAACCAGAAAGCAAAAGCAGAAACATTTGACAGGCACATCTGCTTTTTGTCTCTTTGTATTGATTCTAACTGCTGGATGATCAGTTCAGAGAGCTAACGTGGGGGATCAGAGATGTCCTTGAATGCAACTGGTCTCTAGGAAATGTTCAAGAAGATGAAACCTAGCCAATCCAGACTGAACACACAAATATCTTATTTGGACTGATCAGTAAGAGTGCAACTGTTCACTCAGATGATATGATGCAAGAGAAATCTGCACTCACACTGATGTGGATTTATTTATATTTACATATATATATTATATAAACTTAGCATTTTTTTTGCAACTCCACCAGCCATGCAGAAGAAGAAGCAGTAGTATGAATCGAATAATGATGATGATAGTAGATCCTACCTAGGCTTAGGGATCGCGTCGTCTCCTTTGTAGCTTTCTTTCCGATTTGGCTGGATCTGCTGTGGAGGCTTCACCACTTTCACGGAAACTATTTTGCCAAGTCCAGAGGCAGAGGGAACGCTGGGAAGTTTGTGGTGCTCCCTGTGCGGCGGGGGCTCGTCCGCGCTGTTCCCCCCGAAAAAGTACACAAGTAGGAAAACTCCGAAGCACAGCGCGAGCGCCACGATCTTGCAATGAGTCCTCATGCTGGAAAAGTTTTCCCTGCGCGCGGCCACGCATCGAAAGAACGCGTTTAAACGTCCAGACGGAGCATTAGAGCGGATTCCGACAGCGCTGCCACGCTCGCTTTGCTCACATAGTGAAGAAGAGCCAAGTCTAAGAGCTGAGCTTAGCGCGTCCACAAACTCACTCTGCCGAGGGAGGCGGGGCATCGCCGCTTTTACCGTAATGAAGCAAACAATCCGGGCTTTTAAAAACCAGCCGATCGTTTTTTACTTAGTTATCGTGACGAATTATTATGTAAAATTAATCCAACACATATTGTTTGACGTGTATTAATGTGCCTCAATGACGCCTGAGTTACGGCTTTTGTGTCCGCATTCCTTTGGTGATATTTTTAATAATGCGTTTCTATTTCCGATGTTACGGTATCCGCATTGACGCTGTGTGAAGCAGGAACTGGGCCATGTGTTCGTGTTATTTTCCACACTCCAGAGTGTTTTCGCGTGATATTAAGGTAGGTCTTGTTTCACCAAGTTGCCGTCACGTACGCGGCATTTTTATCGCTTGTTAACTTTAAATAAGACCAGATTTACATCAGTAAAACGCCGATGCTAGAAATAAACCGCCAAGGCATGATTGCTAGCTAACGCAGCAATAAAAAGTTTCTCTATGCGTAAATCTCCACCGTCTTGTACACTTTGCTACATGACATGATATGTGCATGATTTGTCCTATCAAGTCATTGACCTCTAGCTAGCAATCCAGGATAGATTGGGGTTTAGATCTCGCTAACAGTGTAGGTTGCTGTATAAACAGGACACGTGCATGTGAAACCTGGATCATCATTACCGTTAGCCCTGCAGTGCTTTAGCTCCCGTGTTCCCTCCTGATCTGACTCTTCCCCTGCATTCCACTCTGCAGTAGCTTCACTTTGAACAAACGCTAAGGATCAGGGCTGTAACGATACACCCGATTCCGATCCGATCCGATTCCGATGTAGTGGTGTCTCGATAGGACGCGTTACCGATGCAGCAGAAAGAAACTTTCCCAGAACTGAATATTTCTCTTTCGCTTCCATTATCGGTTGATTAAAATTGTCAACATCATAAAAGTGCAATAATTTAATTGATGTCAGTGTTTGAGTAACACTTTCAGCGAAACCTCGACATACAAATTTAATCAGTGAGTTCTTAAGGAACAATTTCATATTGTGATATATTGTGATTTGCCCTTAATAAATAATGTAAATGCGTATCCATTCCAGTCACCTATAATTATTACCAACATTACAAATTTCCAATACTATTATCATATTTTTGCATATAAAAACACTTACAAAAGACATGTAAATTAAGTAAAATCTTTATAAATAGAGTGTTCTGCAAGACGAGCAAAGATTTGTAATAAACTTTGACTTGAAAAACGAGCAAGTCTTGGTTTACGGGCACCGAGTATCATGTATCAAGCATGCGCTTCTTGTTTTGACGCCGAGCGTCACGTCATCACAACTGAACCAACGGTTTTTCTCTCTCTTGTGCTGCAGAATTGTGGGTAATCGTCTCCCCTGCTGGGTCTTAGTGCTCGTCTCTTACTGGTATAATCAACATCCGTGCACGCGTGTACTGTTTACTATAACACTGTGACCACGTGTGTGCACGTAAAAAACACATATTTTGTGTCTGTATCCGTGTGTGTACAGCGTGTGTGTAAAGCAAAAGCAAGTCTCATTAGAGAGGTTAAAAATCCATTTTCTCTCTCTGTATCAGCCTGCCGTTATGTATGTGCGCGTGTGCAAGTCATTGGACACCGTGCCCCTTCACGCACACCCCTCCTCCTCTCGCCTTCACACACACACTCTTTCTTTCTCTAAAGATTTAAAGTTGTCTGTCGGGATTTAAAGTGCAGGTTAATGTGTTGTTGTTTTTTTTATTTGGGATTAATTATTTTTATATATTTATTTTTTTGGACTGTAGAACGAATAATTTGAGTTTCCATAATTTCTTATGGGGAAATTTGGTTTCATTTACGAGTGTTTTGAAATACGAGCCCGCTTCCGGAACGAATTATGCTCGTAATCCAAGGTTCCACTGTAAAAGGTTTTGTCTGTACGTTGCTTAGAACGGGCTCTTTCAATGATATCTTTACATTTCATATATTGGAGGACCTGAAACCTGTCTCAGAAAATTTTCTGTCTGTCTGTATGTCTATCCAGCCAGATTTTGTCACAGCATCACACAAAACTGGCTGACAGAATTTAATGAAACTTTAATGAAACCATCCTTAGGGATTTGCTTGAAGTTAACTGTTAAAGTAGATTGTTAAATCCGACACATAACTGTTTTGAACAGTTATGTGTCAGGTTTAATAACCTACTTTAAAATAAGCTGCTATGAGGCTACAGGGAGCAGAGGTAAAGAAGGTGCAAGACTTTAAGTACTTAGGGTCAACGAAGAGTGTGGAAAGGAGGTGACGAGGCGTTCCCAGGCGGGTTGAAACGGGTTGAGAAAAGTGTCAAGTGTAATAAAAAACTATCAGCGAGAATAAAAGGAAAGTGTTCAAGACAGTGGCGAGACCAGCGATGCTGTACGGCTTAGAGGAGACAGGAGGCAGAGCTGAATATAGCAGAGATGAAAATGTTGAGGTTCTCTTTGGGAGTGACAAAGATGAGCTAATCAGAGGGACAATTCATGTTAGATGTTTTGGAGATAAAGTCAGAGAGGCCAGATTGAGGTGGTGAGGTTGGAACTGCCAGGCAGGAGGTCTAGATAAAGACCGAAGAGGAGATTTATGGATGTAGTGAGAGAGGACTGAAATTTCGCATGAAATTTGCATAAGGATGTAAAGAATTTTCATCATACTGAAAAAAAACTAGATTTAACATGAATCTGCAGAAAAACAGTGCAAACAATCATACAGGAGACGAATCACACAACTATACAATATGACCATTAAGCACAGCATACTAAAGTCTAGATGATGTTCGGAGGATTAATTGCGTGTGTGCACAGTATTGCCTGGTAGTAATAAGTAAAGCTTGAATTATACTAATTGTTTTAAAAAATATATGGACTGAATTTATAGAATAGCGCATAGACTTTAGATTCAGAGAACATGCACAGCAGTTAGAAATTAAGAAATGTCTAAGTTACATATGCTTATAGCTGGACTGAACTGGCAGATGGCCAAGGCAGAGATGAGTCTCGCTGTTTCGTCCAGATGTATTCTAATGACGCCACATGTTTTGTACGCACAGCTCTTGCCCAGATGTACGTAGCGTATGTTTAAGAGTGAAAGCAGTTTTCATCACCACCTTGTGGTCAGCAGCAGTTCTGATATACCTCACCATGAAGTGGCTGAACAGTGAGATGTCACTCACTAGTGCAGTAGTAGTACACAAGGTTCGAAGTGACTCGCTTTCATGACCCGTCTTATGTGTTTCCTGTTTTGGGAAGTCTCACTGGATGACTTAACAGCCGTGTCTCCGATGTTTGATGGGGATTAGACAGCGCCTACAAGCCTGGAATAATGAAGCAACAGTTTTAACACGATTTTCTTTTTACTGTAGCTAATGATATACTGATATGACGGTAAATAGCACATGCCAAGTAATATACTTTACCAGTATATTTTATATGCTTTATTCACATTTTTACAAATAGAAACATACAAACAAGCAAAAGAAAACATAAATTGTAAACTTGACCAAATTTGACAGATTTAACGACTTTAAACTTTTGCATGGCCAAAAGTTTGTGGACACCTAACGCTCATAGCCATGTGGGTTTTCCACAAAGCTGGAAGTAGGGCATTGAAGTAGGGCCTAGTGTGTGGAAGCACACAGATGCCTCGAATGTCTTTTTCACTAAGACTTTACTTTTTATACTTGAACTTATCTCCTAATCCTGTTCCAGCATAATAATGCCCCTTTGTGCACATGGTTTACTCAAAGCATAAAAGAGCTCAAGGGGCCTGCACAGAGCCCTGACCTGGGGCAGTGTTGGCGCAAATGTTTAAGGCTCTGGGTTATTGATCAGAAAGTCGGGGGTTCACAGCTCAGCACCGCCAAGTTGCCACTGTTGAGCCCTTGAGCAAGTCCCTTAACCCTATCTGCTCCAGGGGCGCTCTATCATGGCTGACCCTTCGCTCTGACCCCAGCTTCCTAACTAGGATATGCAAAAAAATTAATATGAATGAAGGTTATATATACACTACTATAACACTAATCTCCATAAATCCTCCACCATTGTCCTTTTTTAGATTTTTGAGCTCTTGCATGTGATGTCAGACCCGATGTAAAACCAAGCCATTTTGTCAGGAAAAATGTCTGTAGTTTTTCAATGCTGAACAGTTGTTGTATCTGGAGAATGCTACAACTTATGAGTTCAAAAACATGGAACTGTTTCATTAGTTTCTGAATGACAAAAAGGAACGAAATTTGTGAAGATTTTAGCTCAGGTTGCATAATCATGAAATAAATATCTGGTAAACTTAACATAATAAGGATGCAATTAATATGCATGATGTAGTTTTGTTACATTTATTAACTCAAAATACACTCTCTCTCACTCACTCATCTTCTATACCACTTTATCCTGTATTCAGGGTCTCAGGGACCTGGAGTCTATCCCAGGAGGCTTAGGGCATGAGGCAGGGTACACCCTGGACAGGGTGCTAATCCATCGCAGGGCACACATACATACACACACTACGGGCAATTTGGGAACGCCGATTAGCCTAACCTGCAGGTCTTTGGACTGTGGGAGGAAACCGGAGAACCCGGAGGAAATCCACCAAGCTCGGGAAGAACATGCAAACTCCACACACACAGAGACGAGAATCGAGCCTGCCCGGGAATCGAACCCGGACCCTGGAGGTGCACAGCGACAGTGCCTACCACTACACTACCGTGCCGCCTACACAAAAAACAGTTGATCTCAATAAATTAGAATATCATGGAAAAGGTTTTAAACAATTGAGTATCTCATATTATAATATTTTCTAAAATCAATCAAAAAAGGATACAGAAATGTTCGACTTCTAAAAAAAAAAAAAAATGTTTATTTATTAATTTAATACTTAGTCGTGGCCCCTTTAGCATGAACTCCTACAACAATGCGGCATGACATGTAGGTGATCAGGTTGCTTTTGATAGCGTCCTTTACCTTTTTTGTTAGGTCGGGTGTTTCTCATCTTCCTCTTGACAGTAGCCCATGGAGCCTTTATGGGGTTCTGGTCAGGTGAGTTGGCTGGCCAATCAAGCTCAGTAATATCACAGTCAGCAAATCGGTTAGTGGTAGTTTTGGCACTATGGGCAGGTGCTAGGTCCTACTGAAAAAGGGAAACTGCATAAAATGGAAGCATAAAGTGCTCCAGAATCCCCTGGTAGATCGCTGCGTTGACTTTGGACTTGATAAAATACAGTGAACCAACACCAGCAGATGACATTACACCCCAAATCGTTACCAGCTGTTGAAACTTCACACTGGACTTCTTGACATTTCCTTCACACTCTGGGATCTTGATTTCCAAATGAAATGCAAACTTGACTTTAATCTGAAATGAGGACATTGAACCATTGCACAGCAGTCCATTTTTCTTTCCTTAGCCCAGGTTAGATGATTCTGACGTTGTCTCTGGTTCAGGAGTGGCTTGAGACAATGAATAGCATCAAGCCACTTCTGAAACCAACAGTCGTAGCCTATTTCCAGAATGTGTGTGTGTTGGCTCTTGATGCACTGGCTCCAGCCTCACTACAGTCCTTGTATTTGCTCTTGAATTGGTTTTGCTTGACAATTTATTTAAGTCATCCCTGTCTCATGTACACCTTTTCCTACCACACTTTTCCTTTCCAGTTAACTTTCCATAAATATGCTACATACTGTACTGTAAGTACAGCCAGCCCGTTCAGCCTTCTGACGCTTAGCCTCCTTGTGGAGGATGTTGATCATTTACTTGACAACTGTCAGGTCAACAGTCTTCCCAATAAATGTGGTTGTATGTAGTGAACTAGACAGAGAGATACAAGGTATTTGTTCTATATGAATAGTAATTCACTCAAATTTGAAATTAAATATGTCATATTTTAAGATACTGGATTTTCAGGAGATGTTAAATGTAATCATTGAAATAAAAAAAAGAAAAATCATAATTAATTGCAAACTTCATTAATTAATTTGTTGGCACAGGTTTTACGCCGGATGCCCTTCCTGGCGCAACCTTCCCATTTTATCTGGGCTTGGGACCAACACTGCATCCAATGGATGCTTTTTGGGCATTGGGTGGGAATTGAACCTGGGCCCATCCGCATGGCAGACGAGAACCATGGAGCCACCAATGCCCAGATTAATTTTTCGAATTAAATTACCAAAAACCTTTCAATTATATTTTAATATATTTAGGTGTAATGTATACACAGGTCTTTCATTGGGCCAGGGCTGTTGTGTTATAAAGCTTCCCAAGGTATTCAATTTGCACTTAACATATGGCTTTTACTAATTGATAGTTTAACATTAACTGAATATGTCCGTATCATAAAACTCCCAGTCCGCAAAAGTGTTGTAAAGAACATGGTCTCTCATCATGTGTTATGTAAGATCTGTTGGGGTACACTTAGTCAGCAATTCATCGTAATGTGGCTTGGCAGTTTTATTTGTGGTGGGAATGATTGTCAAACAAAATGGCAAGTGTTTTGCTTGTGGATTGCGAGACTGCATGCGTAATCAAAAATCAGCCCCCCAAAGGTTACAATCTTTACCAGAATGATCATTTATATGGAATTTAGTGCAAATGCTTATTTCTACTGGTCATTTTATAAGACAGTAGAGTAGTGCAGAGTATTTTTTTTCCCACTGATATGCACGCAGATCATATGTTATCAACTGACGATTGTTTCAAATGGACCTAAAAATCCTAGAGATTGCCTACCTTACTACAGCTCCCTAAATAATATTATTGAGCATAGAAATGAAAAATGTTATTTGTCACATACCCAGATAAAAATTAGAATTTGTATGCTCGATACTATTATATACGGAGCTGTAGTAAGGTAGACAATCTCTAGGACTTTTAGATCCATTGGGACCTACAGTGGGAAAAATAATTATTTGATCCCCTGCAGATTTTGTAAGCTTATAATTATTTTTATCAAAACTTTATTTTAAAAGATAGAGATAGAATGTCAATCAAAAATCCAGAAAAAAAGCACATGATGCAAAGATTATAAGTTGAGTGCATTTCAATGCGTAAAATAAGTATTTGATCCCCAAGCAAAACATGATTTAGTACTTGGTGGATAAACGCTTGTTGGCAAGCACAGACGCAAGTCATTTCTTGTTCATTGCCGGCATGTTTTGGGTCATTGTCATGCTGGCAGACCCATCCATGACCCATCTTCAGTGTTCTTGCTGTGGGAAGGAGAGGTTCTTATCCAAGATTTTACAATACATGGCTCCTCAAAGCGGCAACATCAAGCCTGTACCTTTAGCAGAGGAACAGTTCCAAAGCATGATGTTTCCAGTTCCATGCTTGACTGTAGGGATGGTGTTCTTAAGGTCATAACCAGCATTTTTCTTCCTCCAAACACAGCAACTTGAGTTGATGCCAAGGAGCTCAATTTTGGTCCGTGAAGTTTTGGACTGATCCCTCACTTTTCTCACGATTATCCTTACTTCATGAGGCGAAATCTTGCATGGAGCGCCAGATTGAGGGCGATTGATTCGCATGTCTTTCATATGCGAATAAACGATCCAACAGTTGTCTCATTCTCACCACACCAAACTTCCTGTAGCCCATTCCAGCCTTGTGCATGTCTATCACCTTGTCCATGACCTCCTTTGACAGCTCTTTGGTCTTGCCCATATTGGTGAGGTTTGAATTAAAGATCGCTTTTGCTTTTGTCACATAACGAGTTGTTTTTAGGAGCACCTTGACAGGACTAATCTGTGTACCACATGAGCACATAATCAGCTTGTGGGAGCCATAATTATTGTACTGTAGGTAGGTAGGGGATCAAATGCTCATTTTACTCACTTAAATGCAACTCAATTTAAACATGTATATAATGAGTTTTTTTTCTGGATTTTTGGTTAATATTTTGTCTCTATCTTTCAAAATAAACCTATGAAGATAATTATAGACCCTTCATTTCTTTGTAAGTGGGCAAACGTACAAAATCAGCAGGGGATCAAATAATTATTATCCTCAACTCCTGGTGACAACAGGTTTTCAGCGGTAAGCTCCTTTATCCCGAATACAGATAGAGAATACAACACAAGAACAGATCAGTGTGCTTTTTCTTTAGGCGGAACAGATGTTGTGTGTTGAGGCATTCCTGCAGAAGTGCATATTACTGCAGAATCTCTTCATCTTCATTTCACTGTCACATGATAACGTGTCATATTATCTTGATAAAGCTCCAGTTGAGTCATTTTCACTTTTTCAGGTCCTCAGATGCGGAACAGTTTCAGGAACGCATCATGATAACGCCAGCATTTGAGCTGAGTCAAGACTCCGACTCTCTTACGCTGGTTATCCGCGTTCCTTACACAAGAACATCCGAGTTTGACATCTACGTAGATGGCGAGGACTTCAAATTCTACGCCAAGCCCTATTTTCTCAGGTGATTGACCAGCCGATGAGCGGTTTTGTTAAATAATGGAATTTAGGGCCATATGTTTCAGATTTTTATTTTCTTATTACAGATTGACTCTGCCTGGAAGAATAATCCAAGATGGAAGAGAAAAGGCTTCGTTTGACATTGATAAAGGTAACATCGCGCTCATTGTTAGGAATACGCTTTATTTTAACTACACTTTAGCGTTGTATGGTATACCAGTACTAAAAAAAAATATATATATAATGATACCAGCATTTTAAAATAAATAACCATTCACTATGTCCGTGTCTATATTGTCTGACTAATTGAGATATTCGATTACGGCGCACATATTCATTGTGGCATTGTTTCGACAAGCTTATGCAATGTCAATATTTTTTTCCGTCCAGAGTTGCATTCATTTCTCTCTGAGATCTTGTACTGATGGTTGGACCGCTGCATGTCTTCTCCGGCACATCCCAGACATTCTCAGTGTCGTTAAGCTCTGGACTGTGTGGTGGCCAATCCATGTGTAAAAATGATGTCTCATGCTCCCTGAACCACTCTTTCACAATTTGAGCCAAGTGAATCCTGGCATCATCAGTGAAGGAAAAAAATAACATTTATGCGCAAAAGGCTCCTCATTCAGTATATTCAGGTCTTTAGCTGACCTCATTTTTGAGCACATAATGTTGATTAGCCTCGACCTGACCAACAGATGAACCACATATGTTTGTATGGTAGACACTAGGCATGATGGGTACATCACTTTATTTACCTCTCTTTTTACAATGATGCCCATCTGGGCGTAAATATGGATCTA
>JAQMYG010000036.1:24733578-24754105 GCA_030014215.1 Clariallabes teugelsi | reverse complement strand
AGTTACACACACACACACACACACACACACACACACACACACACACACATATATATATATATATATATAAAATGTGTTTTAGCACTCAAGAGTTATTAAGCTTGATCCAGTGAGGGAATGCTTTAAAGTGAAAGTTCTTCTTCTTCTAAAATAGTGGAAAATAGTGCAATTGGAAATAATTTCTATAAACATTAAAATCACAGCAATACAAATGGCTTGAATTAAATTCCCCCTAACTGGAAGACATATGTTACTATTATAAATTAGACACATATTTATCCCCAGTAGTCTGAAACTGATTTTCATCCTCATTATTGTTATTAACATTATGCCAACCGGTGAGTTATATGTCTATGAAATTGTATTTCTGAAGTTTAGCTCCACTCACATGAAGTGGAGAATCTTATTATGTTTTACTTCCAACCTAACCCCTACAGGTTATGTATATTCTAGTGTTGACTATATTAACACGTGATTAATCTAGAAATTTTAATGTCGTACTATTTTTTTTTGCGCAAATTAATCATATCACCAAGTTCGACCCCTAATGGCTTCCCATAATGACAGCGCGGTTACCTGGCTGTGTGTGATCATGGATAATAAGATGACCGAGTGTGCTGAATGACAACTTTCATTATAAGAAGCTTCTAGATGAAAGTTTGGATAAATTGAAAGTTGTGTGCTTGAGCTACCTTTAAGGGGAAATATTTTTTATAAGAATACATTAAATGTAAGATGTGAGAGTGGTGGCTCAGGCGTCTAAGGCTTTACAGTAAGTTGTTGATTTTTGGATCTGACGATCCAGGTTCGAGCTCCGCTGTCGGTGGGTTGCCACACCCCATACTACCCAGCCACCGCATGCAATGCCGTTCCCATTCCAGAGATTTATTTTGTTAAATGTGAAGGTTTGAGAAATTATAAAACTGCACAATCTGTTTCCTCTAACCAGTTTGTCATGCATTTCTTTATTTCAACATTGCATGTTTATAATAAAAGTATATTTGAGTACTTTAAGATTGTGATTAATCATGATTAATCACAAACTATGGCTGTGATTAACTAGATAAATGTTTTTAATCGATTGCCATTACTAGTATATTAATATATCCTTGCATTCTATATGAGAGGAAATCCACAGAGTTTTTAGGCCATTTTAATGTTGGATATTAAAAATTCCCCAATGAAGTAATTATGCGTAAAATATATATTTATAGAAGTTTAAGGGTAGACATTTATGTGTACAGTACATTAAAATCATAAACCTCATGTTATGTATTACAATTTCCAGAATTGTCAGATACTTGATGCCATTTAATTTTCCAATGCGATAAAAATGAAAAAAAGGACAGTAGGCTTTGGCATTGACTTTTGCTGAGGGACATGTGTCTGAAATATGTCTTTTCAAATCATTTTTCATATTCGCTCAGCTGCCTGGTTCATAAATGAACAAAAGATTGAGTGTGTTCCCACCCACTGCAGTAACACATCATTTGTACAGCTATGTCTATATGAGGACCAAACGAGAACGTTTCTCAGCATTCAGGTCATCATAATCAATAGCTTGTTTTGGGTACTAGTCATTACAAATGTAAGAGACTGAGCCAAAACATGGTGAATAATGATTATTGTTGTTGTGTTTGTTTGGGTTGTACCGTCAAACGGTCCCCAAAACACGTCCAGTTAAGTACAAGCTATTTTCATTTTCTTTTCTTTTTTTTCCCTCTCTGGTTTGATGTATGATTTCTTGTTCACTTCTTGTTCACTTCAATTTCCAGAATAGTGAAACACGATTCATTCAATTTTACACTTGATATCCTGATATTGATCTATTAATTTAATATCACCTTTTTGCCGTGGCTCTAGTTGACCTTTTTGTAGTCTGCAATGATATGATGCAACAAGATTTGCATTTGCACTTTTTTAATATTTAACATTTTAATATCTTAAAGTAAGTAGTGCAAAAGTCAATGAGTCCTGTTCACCTGTGAACTGATTGATGTTGGAAGAACAACAAATGAAAATACAGACTGAGCATAAAGTATTTCCCTGAGTGCGATATATTAGTCAGCAAGTTAACAGCAGGAAGAATCTGCTTTAAGCAGGAAGAATCTACAATCGTAATTAATCTGAGAGACTTTAATGAGGATCATATTGTCATGGCTGAAAAGCTGGACTAGAGTGTCTCCAATATGTCAGGTCTTCTGGAGTGTGCCTGGTATGCAGTGGTTAGTACCTTCAAAAAAAGTACTCCCTTGAGGCATAACTGGTGACATGGGCGCCCAAGGCTCATTAATCTGCATGAGAAGCAAAGACCAGCCTGTTTGGGTCAATCCCACAGAAGAGCTACTGTAGCACAATTTGCTGAAAAAGTTATTTTTGGCTAAGATAGGAAGGTGTCAGAACCCAGAGTGAGTCAACGATTGCTGCGTTTTTGGCTGTGTAGCCACCGACTGGTCAGGGTGCCCACGCTGACCCGACGTCCACTGCTGAAAGTTCCTACAGTGGACATGTGAGCGTCAGAACTGGACAATGCAGCAGTGAAAAAGGTGGTCTGGTTTGTTGGATCACATTATCTACGTCATATTGCTGGCTGGGTGTGTCTTACCTCACTTACCGGGGCAGTAAATGGGTCCAGGATGCAGTATGAGACGAAGGCATGCTGTCGAAGACAGTGTGATGCTCTGGACGATGTCCTTTTGAAAAACCCACCATCCTGACACAGGATGTTTTTTAACGCCTAAAACCTACCACACATTTTGAATGTCGTTGGCGTCTTTCAGGAGGATGATGCACCCTGATGTACTGCAAGATAATTTGGAAATGGTTTGAGGAACATGACAAAGAAGTTCACATTCCCTCCAAAGTCCCCAGATCTCAATCTGATGTGCTGGACTAACAAGTCTGATTTGTGAACGTGCCACCTTGCGATTTATAAGACTTAAAGGACCTGCTGCAAACGCCTTAGTGCCAGGTACCACAGAGGTCTTGTGAAAGCCATGTCTTGATGGTTCAGAGTTGTTTTGGTGACATATGAAGGAACTATAGTATACAATATTAGGCAGGTGATTGAATTGTTATGGTTGATCGGACTGGTTATGAACTGGTTTATTACAAATTATATATTTTTTCAATTCTATTAATTTCGTCTATGTAGTGCCACAACATTCATGTTTCTATCTAACATAACTTGTAAGATTTGATTGTGTATATTCAGGAAAGGACTTGATGTTCACCAGGCAGAAAAACAGCGTTATGGACGTCTTTGTTCCTCTTGCAAATTTTAAAGGTACACGGTGTATAAGAGGTTTAAAATTTAATCAGAGGATGACTAAAAGCATTCATTTATTCCTATACATTGGTTAAATAGCCAGGCACTACCGGTGTTTGACTGTTTGTATTAATTATCTGTTGGAAATGCATACACATCATGTTCCTTCGCAATATTGCTTAAAGTTTTTAGTTGAAAGATCACCATTTCAAATTTTCAGCTTCCCAAACGGGTTAAATATGTCCAAAAAAACATCAAACGTAATGACATCCGGTTTAAATTGAAATAATGGAAAATTAAGCTTGCCTCTTTTAACCCCAAGACAGAAACATATTGTCTCTCCCTAATGTCGCTGCTCATCAATTTGTAGAATTTCGAACATTTTATTCCATCTGCTTTCTTTATTCAGCCACCAGTTGTCAGAAGGAACCAGCAGGTGGCATCACTTTGCCAAAAAAATAAAAAATTAAAAAACCCATGTCAGACTGTGGGATTTGGGGGTTTTGTAACTAAATCACTAATGACAGTGTAATTTATTGGCTCTAGTACTAAGATTGTAGCTCTTTGGATCTTGTGGTCAGTTTGAATTACTTAACTCGATCGTGACTCATAGGATAACACTTGCCGTTGTAGCTGTGGTGTTAAATTGCAGAGTCATTTTGCAACTGACACGCACCATGATTCATTTGGGTATTTTAGTCAGTGAGGCATACACACCACTCCAAACTGCCTACTCTCAAACCCACTGTCATTCTGCTCTCTCTCTCTCTCTCTCTCTCTCTCTCTCTCTCTCTCTCTCTCTCTATCTTATTCTTGTCTCTGGCATTTAAAATCAATGGGTTTATCTGACACATTTAAAGCTGTGATGCATGGGTCATTGACTCTAGTGTGTACATGCGTGTGTGTGTGTGTATGGAGAGATGAAAGCGATTAAGCGCTGCCGAGACGAACCGACAATTCAATCACGCACTCGTGTACACTTCGTCTACCTTCAGAAGCCGGTTAATTTCGCGAAGCCCTGCGGCCCTGACGAACAAATGACACTTAGCCGGCAGCGTATGGTGGCTCAGAGGAAGCCCAGGAGGAGAGAAGATTAAGATGGAATAGATAGCTCTGTTGAGAGACAGAAAGAGAGAGATAACGACAGGAGGAGAGGCGTGTGTCAGATCCGCGAGAGCATGACTGTGCCACCGGAGCAGCTGTCAGTCTTCTGTAAGCAGACATCAATCAGCGGCATGGAGCTTTGATACGCTCCCTGCCAGACATGCCCCGTAAAGAACAGCTACTTAACACACACACATTCCACGCACGTCTGTCTCACGGAGTCATCATCCACACGCACACACACACACACAAATGTCTATCTCTGAGTATCTGATTCTCAGATTCCACGGTCCATTTCTGACAAGGAGTCCCGTAGCATTTCAGCTGATGGATTGTCTGCGTTACTGTGTGTTTTTCTCTCCGTTTATTAGAGCACTGCTCTAGGCCTCTTGCAACCAGCACGCACACGAGATGACGAGCCTTCATGCTTGTCTCCTAACAGCACCTGTACCACTTCAAACACACATTAGTGGGATTTTTTTTTCCTCTCAAGAACAGCTCTCAATTCAGTCTCTTTTTCTTTTGCACACACACACACACACGCACACACAACTGCAATAATATTTCAAAATGTATTTACATACCTGCCTGTGAAAAAAGTACATTGTACCGTTTTATCTGATTTTCAGTCAATCAGCCTAATGCTTTTGACTAATGAATTATTTATTCGCAAAGCATTATAGACACTGACATTTTATTAGCAGGCTGCAGATTCTCTCGTCTAAGATGTAGTAATGTAGCCACACTGCATATGGAGCCTCTGATTCAATAATGCCGTTAAGTGGTTCCCAAAAGTCTTATTTTTAACTGCTTTCCTCTTCTGCTTATCCGTGTCAGAAATCCGATAAGGGTGTTTCCAAGCCATGATGAGGGGGATGTGTTGTTGCCGTGCTTAACCACAATTAAAACACGAATTGAGGATAACCCGTGAAATAACTATTAACGTTTAAATAATTGATGCTGATATATAGCGTCTGCTTTCTAAAACGCATTACGAATACTAAAAGGAAAAAAACACAAGAGTTAAAAATAACCCACAATATTAGTCATAGATACAGAAACTACAGATGTTTTCAAGTCCGTGACTGATGGGTAATGAAAGAATGTTTGACTCATCGTCTCGCTCATCGTTTATAACCCAGTCTTAACTCCTCGCAAAGGCAACCAGGTTTTATGCTGATTTATATTTATAAATCCTGATACCTAGCAGAATGAATGATACTGTCAATCTTTGCAAATGACAAAAACAAATCTGAACCCAAACATCTGGACAGTGAACCCAAAACGAAAAACCCTAAAACCTAAAGCAAACACTGTGAATTAAAACCCAGACCTCTACAGGCGTTTTCACACTAGGCACAATTGACTCGTACCGTGCCCAGGAATGATTGCTCCCCTCCTCCCAACTCTCTGGCCAGTGTTCACATTATTACAGGGGTACCTCGGCATACGAATTCAATCCATTGGCAATTTCCCCATAGGAAATAATGTAAATGCAGATAATCCGTTTCAGCCACCCAAGAAATATTACCACTATTACCAATTTCCAACACTATAATCATATTTCTGCATATGAAAACAATCATAAAATTTAGAAAAGACATGTAAATGAAGTCAAATATGAAATAAACAGACATTAAACCGCACTTAACCTTAAATTGTGATTCGTCTTGGCACCGGCTGCTGAAAGAAACTGAGAGTGGCTCTGTTTTATCCTTGCTGACATGCTTCATTCTTGGGACCTACAGTATGCGATATCTTCGCAAAACTTAGCAAAAAAACAAAAAAAAGGTAACTTGCTTTGCTTGGCTTTCCACTGACGGCAACACGTTTTGAACGGCTCCGGACACACGCTTAACCCGATGTACACATGACTGAATGTAAGTGCAACCCGAAGTACGCGCGACCAGAGGGCCGTTCGTTTGCAGACTTGTGTATTTCCACATGTCCGACACAGCAGGTGGCAGTTTGCACCTAATTAGTTTGCAAGTCGCAAATTGTCGATTTTGGAAAAAAAAATGTCAAGAGCAACCTCTGGTCAGAGAATGAGACTAGCGATTTCGGAGGAGACCGACAGGACTAATGATGCCGCATTCTAAACATTTTTTCACTTCAGTGTTCAGGTTTTCATTTCTGAGGGCAGGTTCAGAAATGAGGGAAGGTCTCAGGTTCAAACCCCACCACCCATTCCTGTTGGGCCCTTCAGCAAGGCCCTTAACCCGCAACCGCTCAGATGTATAATGAGAGAAAAATGTAAGTTGCACTGGATAAGGATGTCCACCAAATGGCGTAAAAAGTAAAAGATTCGATCTGTACCCGAGTACGCTATACCATGCTCAAGATGACATTTTCTAGCAGGTCTCACTTAACAGAATAAACCAGAAGTTGGGGTCAAGTGTCCAGGTTCCTAAGACGTTCCTCTCTGGAAAACCATTCTTCATACTGTAGATCCCTGCAACATCTTGCAATCCAAGTTAAAGCATTTTCCTAAGACATAACTTTGAGTATCCGTTAAATGTCACCCGTCATGTACAATGTGAGTGTTGATTCGTTGTTTTGTGTATGTGTGTCTCTGTTTTGTTGTACTGCATTCAGATATGCATTGCACATTCAGCTAATGGGCTCTTTAATGTCGAATCGGGTTTGTATTCAAATTCTTCTTTTTTTTTTTTCCTGTCCCTCCCCCGCAAGACATACTGCAAACGCTGCAAATAGGAACACTTTAATCTGCAACAGATACCAGCCTCATGGTTTTCTTAAACGTGTGAATGTTTGCCTTACATATTTTGCATCACAGATCTGCCAGGTTGGAGGAAGCAGCGTCTCTAATGACACATCTACTACAAAAATTTACCAGTACAGATCCGTAGCTGATGAGTACTTGAGCGCGCGCACACACACACACACACACACACACACACACACACACACACACACACACACACGCTGCATTAAGCTTGTCCTCATGTAAAGCCACCCTTTATTGCTCTTTAATTGCCTGGATTGACAGTTCCAAGCTGGCTGGCTGTGATTCAGACATCGTAAATGCCACTGCCAGAATACTTTTCCTGCCTCCACACTCCATCAATGCTGTTTGCTTTTCAGAGATTCCCCTGACTGCATCATCCTTGTTAAGTCATAAAATTAAAGTTAATTAACTCTGATGTGTTTACTTTTATATTTTTTTTAATGATCGTTGGCCCAGTTGTTGTCTTGGACAACATTTCGGAATTACAGGACGTGAACAGCCTTTTGAGTTTGTATGGAAATTCGCCTCAGGTATGCAGCGCTACATTCATTTAGAAAGATTTTTCTAATAGATGGATGAAGCGCTGCGTTATGTAATGAAGTTCCAAATGTTCCGCACCCACAGCAAAACCTTGACCTCTTCTTTTACATGCGGTCTGACCCGCATGTGTTTTCAGCACACAGTCCAGTGTTTCTGTTTGATTACATATTGTAATTCTTCCAATAATTTCCAGTAAACACTTCATCTTCATCAGGTTGGAAAAGGATCAGGAACTTTGAGGTGGGAATACAGGCTAGATGTACATAGTTCTGTGGACTGTGGTGGCTCTGCAGTTTACTGGGTTACTGGGCATGGTGGCTTAGTGGTTAGCCCAATAGCCTTGAACCTCAAGGGTCTGTATTCGATTCCTGCCTCTGTATGCATGGAGTTTGCATGTTCTCCCCATGCTTCGTGGGTTTTCTCCGGGTACTCCGGTTTCCTTTCACAATCCAAAAATTGGAATGCAGATTAGTCTAATTGGCAGTCCAAAAATTGCCCGTAATGTGTTCGGGTGAGTGTGTGTATGTGTGTGCCCTGCAATGGATTACCCCGACTTATGCCCCATGTCTCCTAGGACAGGCTCCAGGTCCCCCGTGACCCTGTATACAGGATTAAGGGGGATAGATGATGATTGAGTTAATGGGTTACTGGTCAGGGGTTCAAGCCCTAGCCCTAGCAGAAGTTGCCAGATCTGAATCCTTGAGTTAAGTCCCTTAACCCTATCTTCTCCAGGGGTGCTGTGTCCTGGCTGACCCTGTGCTCCGACCCCTAACTGGGATATGTGGGGAAAAAATATCACTGTGCAGTAAGGAACATTTGACAGATTTTTATTTAATCCTGTTCTTAATGGGAATCCAGTGCATTCCGGGGCACCAAGCACACACACTAACACCTAGGGGTAGTTTAGAGATACCAGTCCACCTGTTTGGAGTTTCTGTGAATATTGTCTTCCGGATTCCTCCAACCTTCAACAAACAGACAGGAATATGAGGTCAAGATTGAACCCTTAAGACATTAGGTGGCATCGCTACCCACTACACCATCATAACCAGTCCTCTTAACCAGTGTGCTTATCTATTTTAAGTTACAAATGAGCAGCCATTTCCATATGTGTGCATTATTATTGACTTCACTATCATGACTGGGCTGTTGCCTTGGCGATGTTGGCAGCATCTCATAATCATTCGCTTTGTTTATTTACTGAACTGCTAGCCATGATGGTTGCTGGGGCGATATGAAGATATCAATATCATGATAAATTATATCATGATGGACTTTGTTGAGATGATAATGGTATTCTCGGTGCCTTGACTGACTCCATTGTTTAGAGCAGTTGCATGTTTACACTTGCAAATGTGGACACCGCACCGCTTCTTTCTATTCCACTGGGCGTTTCTGTGGATTTGCTTATGGAGAACTAGAGTCTTTCCCCTCTGTGTGGAGCCCTTATCAGATTGGCTCAATGCAGTGTGTCAGTCACACTCATTTGCATGAAGATTAGCTTTATTGAACCAGAACTTTTTCACAACAAGGACCTGTTCGGGGATATAATTTATTTATTTTTCATCTGCTTTGGAAAAGGAAAAAAAAGACCCTGCTTTTGTAAAATGACACGGGAGCTAGCAGTCCGCGCTATTCCCGCTGTATGCCTCTGCAGCTAATTGGTGTTATCAGGTTGTCCCAGTGTCCGTCATAGATTTTCATTAGCACCATATCTCGAGAATGAGCCACTGAACATTTGTAGGATTTTTATGGCATTATCAGTGTCACCGGCAGATGAACTCAATGAATTTTAATTAGTTTTTGGTAATCATTTTGGAATTTATCTAAACAAGATCAAGGTCACTGCAAGGTCAGGTGTCTGAAACAGTTGTTCTTTAATAGCTTCTCTCCAGTTTGAAGTATTTTTATGGGCATTTCTGTCATACAAATTGGTAAGAAGGACAGCCTGTGGAGGAGCAGCCACCTCATCTACAGTCTTAATGGCATTGAGATCAACTTGTTTTCTTCTTGACTTGATATAGAAATACTAGTGCAATTAGCTAGATTTGAATCCCCCCCCCCCCTCACTATTTTCACAGCCAGTTCCCATTCCAGCATGCAACGTCACAGAGCAGCAGAGCACACTTGTAGGATATCACTTCCCCATACTTGAGCTCACAGATGTCCGTGTAGGTGTAATTGATATAGTGCCATCCCGTCCTCCTTGAGAGCACGGACGTTTGTGGGAAACGTCAAGATTCTAAGCTGCTTTGTTGCGGAGATTCTAACTTAATTTTCAGATCATAGTGTGACTGCTTTTCTTTTTTTTGGTTATTGCGCCTCTCAGCTTGAATTTCAGGTCTGAAATCAGGTCTAAACTGGACAAAGGCTTCCAAGTGGCACAAAATATCATCCAGTGGTTGTGAGTTCGAATCCCAGATGATGTCACATCCATCAGCAGTCTAGGGAGCAGATTAACCATGCTGTCATGAGGACCAGGTGGCAGACGTGCTCACCCACATCTAATCATAGGTGTCTTTGAGCTCATGCATGCAGTAGTGGGAGGATTGCACTTTCCTCCACATGTGTATTGTTTCCACATTAAGTGCTGACTAGTACTGTATGTTTTGTCATAACTATGATTTTGATCATGGTTTATATTAAAATGTTTAAATTTTGCCGTTTCTTCCACCTACATTTGAGTCAAACTGCGATTTGATTTCACTGAATATCAGAACGCTGTTATGATAATAAAACTTGCTTTATTTCTCTATGTAATCCCCTGCTACACAATTGCACGTATAGCAACAATTCACTAGTGCTAGGATACCATTACGATAGAAAGATTTCTTAGTCTGCTGGAACAGACTGCCTGCTTTACGTTTGAAATACTGGCCTCCCAGGAACTCTCTTACTGTCGCAGACATGTGGAAATAGATTGGACATGTCAGGTCCGGACTGTACATGGACTGACGCAGCAATAACTCCTAGCTGAGTTCCTGTGATGTAGTGGTGGTGGTGGTGTTTGTGAATGATTGTGTGTGCAGTTCCCACAGACAGGTTCTTCAAACTGGAGACGAGTTTTATCCGTCAGTTTTCAAGGCTCAGGCGTTCCACTTGCTCATGAACGGATGTACGGCCTTCTTTAAAACAATCGCACCTTTCACATATTTTACTGCAGCTAAGAGTCTCATTACCGTACTTCTTCATTTTTGAGAAGTCCTGTTTTGACTCGAACGACATCTCATACCTTTATCATATCCTCGATTAACGCGGTTTTAAAAGATGAATATCTCAGAGTACAGTTTCCAAAAATCATATCAATGTTGTCTAATTGCGTGGCAGAAAGACGGTCTTGACTCGAGTGGTCTGACTCCAGTTGGCTAACTAAAGCAGATTTGGCGAGATCATTCAACAGTGTTTTTAAATAGATGAATGGTTTACGTTTCCCAAACCTCACAGACTAGCTGTCGTATTGTTTTCTTAAAGAATATTCTCAATATGCAGTAATTAAAAAGGGATTACAATGATTTATTTGCTCGCTTTAGCAAGTGTCTGGAGTTTCAAATGTATATTTACACCGGCCTGTCTCTTAGGCTCGGGAAACCTAGTCAAACATTTATCATTTCTTTTTTGTACAATGGCTCAGCCTGAGAGAGAGAGAGAGAGAGAGAGAGCGAGCGAGCACGCCTGTCATCATGTTGCAGGAATCCAGCAGCTCCTGGCCAAGCCAAGACCCAGCTGCAGCCAGCAACCTCGTTTGAAGTGCATGTGTAACTGTGTGTGTGTTTGTGTAATGGCCTCCAGATCCCAGATCAGTTGTGTCTTGTATACCAAAGGGCTCTGTATTGGGGAAGCTTGCTGCCAGCGAGAACACGTTCAGCTGTTCCTAAACTGCTCTCTCTCTCTCTCTCTCTCTCTCTCTCTCCTGCCCCATCGGATTATCAAGGCATCAGTCAAGCTCATTAATCCCCACTCCGTGCATTTACTTCAACTGCACACATTAAACATTCACAGTGATCCATCGCTGAGCAATAAACTTGCAACATGGAGTGCAACTTTGCTTTTGTACCTATACGTGTTTTGTTTCGCATTTGCACCGAAACAGACATCCATCTTCTTTTTTTTTTTTTTTTGCACAATATGTGGGTAGAGAAGTGCATTTGGGGAAGGAGGTGCTGCAGGGGGATAGAATTCCGCCTGTCACTGCAGTGACTAAGCTCTTATTTTATTGGGGGACAGATTTAGAAATCATGGGGGGGTACAGGCTACAGGATTAAGAAAAACAGGCATGCTTGATTTCCAGTATTATATAGCTTTACTGTAACTACATGAAGTATTCAAGTCAAACCTGGACTTTTGATTAGAGAGCACAATTATTTCTCTTTATAATCCCCTGCTACACTAACCCACTTATCCCAGATGGTGCTTGGATACCGTCAAGGTAGAAATTTTTCTCAGTACGCTGGAGCCACGATTGAACTGTCTGAAACGCCGGCCTCCCAGGAACTCCTTTCGTGGCCCAAACATGTGAACATGAAGCGAGGTCAGGACTGTACGGAGGATGTGGCAGTAACTCGCAGCCGAGGTCCTGTAACGCGCAAGTAACGTTTGTGAACTACTATGAGCATGTTTTCAAGCAGCAGGCTTGCTGAATGTTCACGGGAACGACTGCGACTGCAGTGGCTGCCGAGCCACCTTGGCTCAGATCATCATTAACAGATGTACGGCCTTCTTTAAAATGTCTGCACCGATTTAATTTGAAATGATTTATTGCTGCCAAGAGTCTCATCACCGCACTGTGCTCGACGTCTTCTGTAAATATCGGTTTTACACATTCATTCACGGGAAATTTCATCACGAATTTCAACACCACTCGTAGCTTAATTGCTTAATAGGTTTTTAATGCAGAGAAGTGCCGTGCAGCTTTCGCACTGATTATATTCATCATTACAGCAAATGATTTATTTTTTTTTTCTTTTGGCAAAAATGTAACATTTCCGCCGTGCGTTAATTTGGGAGTCATGTATTAATTTATTTATCGTCAGTGTGCCTGAAAACACCATTAGTTCTAACAGAACATCCATTTATACCTGGAGCAACAGTCTGATCAGTATCTGGGTGGTAATCAGGAGAACATATGAACCGATACCCCTCTCTTTCTCTCTTACCTGCCTGTAATTTTATTTGCTTTTCTATCTTGGTAACGATAATTCCTGCATTTTGTGATCGGATCTTGGTTCTCCCACACGATATGTAAACGAGAGCTAAGAGTGGAATGTGGGACATCAAGCAGCTGTCAAGAGCGTTTTCATTTTCACAGCGTGTGCTTTTCTTCTGCAACACTCGTCCATTTGGAGGAATCGTAATCCATAACCGAGTGCGCGCAGCCTGCAATTTCGTCCGCGTTCATTTGTCATAAGGAGTCGTGAATGAAGTAGCGCGGGCGATAACGAGCAGCACAAAACGTGTACAATCAGCGTGCGCGCTGATATTGATTTACCGTATCGATTGTATACGAGGGCGGGCCGACCACCCAAGTGTGAAAAAGAAGCTGGGATGTGCGATGTGTTAAAATCTCAGTCGGAAGCAGGATTACGGCGGTGTGGATGCTCATCTTGCTCCACACGACTGGGGCCTGGCTCCGGCTCATTCGTTGTTTGCAGCAGTCGTAATTAAAAAGCAGTAGGTCTCAGGTGGTGGCTGCTGGCCTTTGCTCAAAAACCAATTAGCACAGTTGGGTGCAGTTTCATTTGACATTAATGTGAATTTGATTAGACGTCTTTAAAAATATATACAAAGAGAAAACAGCAGGGTGTAGCAAATAAAAAAAACAGGCATTTTACATTTTAGTAAGAAAAGGAGGGTTTTTTTTCTCTTTGGTAAATTTACTTGCATATTATTAATTTCGATATTGCATGATTAAAATACGCATTTTCAATCCTGGAGTTATTATTATTATTATTATTATTATTATTATTGATTGTTTCCTGAGTAAAATGGTTCACTTTCAATAATACTTGAGTAACATGCAAAATGCTGTTTGCATACAGTAACTAATAAAGAGGCATCAATCGATCGTCCAGTGATAGGAATCGATCAAGCGCAACAGGAAAGAGTTCCTCCACCATCCAGAGACCGCAGGTTTGAATCCCGGCCGAGTATAATGAGCAGATTGCTCCTGCACGCTCGCATCAATAGAGCTTTCCTCCAAATATTTCCCGCCACCTGCTAACAGTGCGCGAGCAGCAGTTCATAGACATGCAGTCGACTGGTGTCGCGTGTCTCAGGAGAAGCACACGATAGCCTTCGCCATACCTGGTCGCTCATTGTCGCCTTTTTTCAGTCGGATTATATTTGTACGGAAAAGCTCTGTTCAGTAACCTGGAGCAGTTTTGATGAGAAATGTAGGTGCCCCATACGGTAGAGGTCACTATCTGTCGTCTGGTAATGACAAACTTTTTCCATCCGCGAGACCATTCCTGTGAATTTAACTAAACCTTTGCAGGACCTTTATTATGAAGCAAAGATATGCATTAATCTATTTTATTTTCCACAAGTGTCACCTTTTACCTGTACAGTATCATCATCAAAATAAAAACGATGATGATGATGATGAAGTTTGTTTGTGTGTAAGAAAATCCTGTAACCTTGTGCAGTTCTGTGAAACTGTTAATTATTACTCTGTGTGAAAATTAATGTGTTTTATTCTGAACATACAATTGAATAGTCCGTTAAAGAGAAGTTACGGGAATGTTTCTGTACGCTGTGAATTATAGTTTTTAAGAAACCGGAATCGAACTGAATCCAAATTGGCAGGTCAGACTTTAAAAAAGGAAACTGGAATCTGGTAAGAAAATTGCAATTAGTGCATCTCTAGTAATTTAAAGTAATTTAAGTAATTTCCCCTGCTGGGGCCGACATTCAGACTCCCATCCTGCTGGGCCACAGAGTACAGAGTACGGTTTAACCCTTTTCTTTTCCAGGCCATTAGGAATCTACACCATGTCAGATCGACCCCGGGCCATAATCACAGGGTTAAATCACCACAGATGTGGGAAAATTACATAATTCCAGTGTGTGTGTGTGTGTGTGTGTGTGTGTGTGTGTGTGTGTGTGTGTGTGTGTGAATATATATAGTTGTAGAATAAATCACGTTTTGTTCCCCCAAGACTACTGTGTTAATATTAGATTTACTAATGTCTGACTCTTTTCAACCATTTATTACCCTTAAATATTACGAGCGTATGAGTGATGTTTTTGAAATGTGAAGGGGCGGGGTAGGATATGTGTGAACATTTTGTGTAAAGAATACATAATGAAGAATAATATATAAGACATAAAAATAGTGTATAAGAAATAGTTTTATCTATAAAATAAAAAATAAGCAAAGATCTCCATATTTCAGGTGGGAGAAAAATTATTTGTCATGATGTTTGCATGTTCTCCCCATGCTTGGTGGGTTTACTCTCGCGGTCCAAAGACATGCAGATTAGGTTAGTTGGCATTCCTAAGTTGTCTTTAGTGTGTGTGTGTGTGTGTGTGTGTGTGTGTGTGTGTGTGTGTGTGCGCACCCTGCGATGGATTGGCACCATGTCCAGGGTGAACCCCGGATTGTTGCCAAAGTCTCCTGTGATAGGCTCCATGCCCCTGTACAGGAGATGAATGAATGGATTTAAATTATTATCTTGCGTCTGACCGTTTCTCTCTTTCTCTCTACAGCTGTGATTTTCACCGATGAGGAAAAAGAGCAAATGAGAAAGTTCACAAATCGTTCCTATTTGCTGGATAAGGCAACAAGACGCCACGTCTGGCTTAGTCTAGTCGACATCATCCTGGCCTACGTCTACGACGTGCGCACTACAGAAGGAGAACACAATGTAAGTGTAGCACTTGTTTTCTTGTGTTGCGTCATATCCGGCTGTAAGGAGTCACGGATTTGGTGGAATTTTTCTCATGATCTTAGGACGTAGGTTGATGGGGGACCTGGACTTGAGTTGTTGTTGTTGTTGTTGTTGTTGAGGCATTATATCTACATGAGGCATAATATCTATAGGAGGCATAATCTAAAAATAAACAGCCCTTATGGACCGTATGCAGAGCACAGCAGCCTGAATCATACAATCAGAGAAGAGTAACAAACACTGAGAGACAGTGCGCATGTAAAAAAAAAAAAAAAAAAAAAAAACGCTTCAAATCCTAATTAATAGCCAACACAAGGCAAGAATACAAATGCGTCGGTGCGTGTGCGTGCATGTGCGTGTGGGGTATAATGAAAAGAGAGCTTACCATGTCAAGCAGAATAAAAGAGCAGGGTTGTGATTACAGCAATTTTGACGACATAAGCACAACACAAAAGAGATCAAGAAAGCATGCAAGTGTCTAAATTAAGGGTTGTCACATAAATTTTAGAGAAAGTGCACAATATCGTGCAACATGTTTTCAAGCAACATTGTCAACCTTGCAGAAAATGTCCTGATGGAATGGGGTTAGAAAACAATTCACGGGATAATAACAACTACTCAGCCAGGCTTTTACCGTTATTGCATCAGATTACAATTTCTGCTTCAATGTCAATTATTAGTAATTAGAATTATTCAGAAATTCACAATGTTAATTGTTTCTAGATGAACAGTTTGTCTAATCAGTTTTCCTGTGTTTAGGTGGTTTTAGTCACAAAGGATTCTGACACTTAGTCGTACAACATAATGACCACAGTTAAAGAGACAGAATGGCACTATGTTTGCAGGACAAATCAAATGTTCTACCTCATATAAATTGATGATGAACAGCAGTTTGGTGCATCCAATAAAAACTATTCTAAAGCTTGTCCACATTTTTTTTAAAGGTATGTCGTTACCTTTTGGATGTGTTGATTAGGTTAGCAGAATTCACCTTCTGAAGTTCTTTGTTTTGTTGCATCATACCATCATATCCCACCTGGCAAAAAAACAAGTCTCCTGTTTCAATAGGGTGGAATTAGGGACCTGCAGCAAAGAAAACATTAGAATTACTCGAATTAGTTTAAGAACTGTCCAATGTACTATTGAAAACTGGAAGGATAGTGTTGAACCATTATCTTTGCAGAAGAAATGTGGTTGGAAAAAAGAACAAGCACGAAAAACGACAGTAGAAATCACAGCTATAATTAATGGAAGTGTGATGTGAAGTCACAGAATTGAGACCAGACAGCTGTATGCCTATTGAAAAACCAGTTGTTAGTGAGCATAATTGAAGGAGAACGGCTTCAATTTGCTAAGGTCCATAAAGATTGGACTTTGGAGCAATGGGAAAATGTCATCTGGTCTGATGAGTCCAGATTGACCCTAGTCCAGAGCCAGGGAAACATCTGGGTAAGAATGGAGAAGCACATGAAGTGACATCTCATGCATAGTGCCCACTGTACAAGCCTCTGGAGCTATCTGAGGTCGCTTCAGTTGGTCAGGTCTGACCTCAGCAAGGTCATGTGGCAACAAAATGAAGTCAGCTGATGACCTGAATGTACTGAAAGACCAGGTTATCACTCGTCCATTCAAGCTCTATTAAGCAGCTTATCCTTTATAGGGATGCGGGAGGCCTGGAGCCTACCCCAGGGGGTACCCCCTTAGGGCACTAGTCAGGGTACACCAAGTACACACTAACACACTACAGGCAATTTGCTGTAGAGACTCCAGAAGGCTTAATCTGCATGTTTTTGCACTGTGGAAGGAAACTCGCCAAGAATGTGCAAACTCCACGCACACAGTCTTAAAGGCAGGACTTGAACCCTTTGGAGGTGCAAGGCCACAGTGCAAACCACGATGCCACTCTGTCACCTCCAGGGTATCACATTAATGTGTTTTTTCTACGCTAATGACATGACCATATTCCAGGACTCAGGATGTTGAAAGATTGGTCCTGCGACCGTGAGAAATCGTTTTCACACCTGAACTGGCCACCACAGTGGAATCCGTAATCAAATGTGGTGGTCAAATGAAACATTAGAAGTGTGTTTTGTTTTGTATTTCTGCCACTGTCATGTCTGTTATCTGACATGGTTAACAAGATGATTATAATGATCATCAAGCTCGTATCAAGAGCACATGAGATTGTAGCGCCCTCAAATTGCCCTCAGCTTAACTACTAAACACAAGCTTAATAATGACAGAAAACCTGTATATGAACTAAAGAAATCAAAGCAACAATTTAAGCAGCAAGTTGCATGGATGCAATTTTTTTTTATCTTGATCTAGATCTCTGGATGGAAAGCCTGTGTGCTTATTCAGAGTTTTTGATTAATCACCCAGGGCTTCAACCTCTGTTAGTCCGTGCATTAATCCAGCTGTGGGTCAGCCCCAGAATTCTGGTCTAACGTCACAGACAGTGACATACCTCCTCAATCATGATGATATAATTCAAACCGCAGCTGTCAGACTGTTCACTTTTGTCATTCCACACGGCATTGTGAAAAAACAAAGCAAAAAAAAAAAAAGAAAAGACTGATTGAACAGATGCCACATACCAGCAATAAAAATAGATATGTTTAAGCATCTAAAAAGAGTATTTTCTTCAGGGATATGAGTTTTAAATCACAGGTTTAATGCGTCTGAGAAGCTGAGGCTATAATTCTGCTCAGACCTGGGGTGCAACTCCCATAAACAGAACCGTTGGAATGCATCCCAAGTGTACGGCACACAGTACTGTAAACTGTCTTGCACATCTGCGCTTTAGTTTCCTCTTACAAAAGCTGGAAAACGATTCAGATTTCCTTATAGTGTTTCCGTTGTGGAAATGCGTGAATGTGTTGGTGTGAAAACGTGTTGCTCTCGTTATGAAAAGAGCAAAGTCGCTGAAAAGTCTGGAACTTGAATCAGAGATTGTTTGATGTGGTCTGTCTGAGTTAAGCATGTGTGTTTTGAGTGATATGCCTCATGTGTAATAATGTGTGACTGGTTTGTGTTGTAGGTGGAGTCAGCATGGACCATCAGAAAGATCAGCGGGACTTTAAGCTGGATGGAGGTACAGTATGCCACAGGGTGGATTTGACCTCAGTAGTATAGACAAAATGTTTGTACAGTAATACAAATTAGAAAATATTCTACCAGTCAAAAGTCTGAACACGCCTAATTCAGTGGTCTTGCCTGATTTGATTTCTTTCTACGTTGTGAAACAATTCTGAAAGCATCCGAAATATGCAGTGATCTCCTTTGAACATTTTTCCTGCTGCTTATGCTCTGTAAAGCCGTCATACCGGCTCTGATCTGAGGTCAATGCTGTAAATTGGTGATTTGTGAGGCTCTAAATGACCTTCTCCTCTGTAGCAGAGGTAAGTTTTGGTCTTGCTTTATTGGATGATCTTCATGAGAGCCAGTTTCATCATGGTGCTTGATGGTTTTGCAAATGCACTTGATGGTACTGTTCATGCAAGAACTTTAAATACTGGAAATCTCCAGTATTTTTTCTAGAATGTACAAAAACATTGAATTAGAAGGCGTGTCCAAACTTTTGTCAAGTCAAACTATTTAGTCACTGTCAACAATTTAGTACAACATAGAACATCTGGATTATATCCAGCAGTAAAGTGGAACCCAGTGTAGTTGGGTGGCTTGTAATGCCCTTCTGTCCATTATAGTTGTAAAGAGTTCTTATTTGAGATTCTATGGTCCTCAAACCAGCCTAGACACTTGACAGAACTACAGCTCTTTAGATGTTTTTTCTTTTTTTTGGTTGTTGGTTTTTTGTGCACCATTCTATATAAATTCTGGAGACTGTTGCTCGAGTCCACTCAGCCTCCTATTATCGATTCGTACCGTGCCCAGGAACAATTGGTTCCCCTCCCCGCTCCCCCACTGGCCAGTGTTGTATTGTCTGTACTCGAGTACACTTGGCAGTATGCACCTAGTTAGTCTGCAAGCTGCCGGGAAACACAAAGAGAACAAAGAAGTCGACTTTCAATGATGAACGTAATATTATTGATATTTCGGGGGAAAAATGTTAAGAGCTACTTTCTTGAATACCTTCCTACTTTATCAGCTATGGCTGTGTTGGTCAGAGGATGAGCCTGGCACGTGTTGCACACACGGAGAGATTCTAGAGGCACGGATCAGAGTACCGAGCTCTAGACAATCTTTTTAAGATACGTTGTACCTGGAAATCAAATCTAAAAGCCAACTGTATTTAAACACGGAAGTGTAGTACTGTTATAACACAATGTTCTTAAGCGTATTCCTCCGACAATCATCATGCACAAGTTGCTGAATGTTCTGGTTGAAAGCTCATTGAAAGTCTTTGTGATCTCTCTACGTCTTCCAGGAATGTTTTTCCGCTCTTGAAGTGTGCGCGCCACTAAAAACACCTTTTCACATTCACTCTTTGTTCTAACTTGCTGTTCATAATGAAACAGCAGACATTGTCAGAATAGCACCAGTTGCACAGCTCCCGAAGTACACAGGACTACGTCTTTTGGCAGACTGACTTATGAAGGTCTGTGCTCCCTATGCATACAGCCATGTGCTGCCATTTGTTGACATGTAACAAAACTAGTCTAGAAACTTTTTGATACCACCTCGTATTACTAATATTTTGGCGAACACCTTTTACAGTTCCCAAGTCCGTAACGTTTGTGTTCTCACTGATCAAAATGAACCAGATCCCTAATGTGAAAACCCTCATACTATCTTAAAAGGCTGTGTTTGACTGATTTGCATCATTTTATAAATGGCCATTTTTTCAATTCAATTCAATTAAATTTTATTTATATAGCGCTTTTAACAATGGTCAATGTCTCACAGCAGCTTCACAAAAATGAAAGATTTTTTTTTTTTTAAAGATCTGGATCACTGGAAGCACAGGAGCAGCATGTGTAGCTCCAACCATCATAAAGCAGAATCCAGCTGGAGCTGGTC
>JAQMYG010000036.1:24688216-24721610 GCA_030014215.1 Clariallabes teugelsi | reverse complement strand
TACAGTGGAACCTCGGATTACGAGCATAATTCGTTCAGGAAGTGGGCTCGTATTCCAAAACACTCGTAAACCAAATTTAGTTTTCCCATAGGAAATAATGGAAACTCAAATTATTTGTTCCATAGCCCGAAAAAATAAATACATGAAAATAATTAACACAAAATATAAAGTGAAAATAATACAAATTAACCTGCACTTTACCTTTAAAAAAAGTAAAAATAAAGCCCGAGTGTTTCCGTTTGTGCGC
Source organism: Clariallabes teugelsi (assembly GCA_030014215.1). Lineage (NCBI taxonomy): Eukaryota > Metazoa > Chordata > Actinopteri > Siluriformes > Clariidae > Clariallabes > Clariallabes teugelsi. The sequence goes on along the minus strand of JAQMYG010000036.1, from coordinate 24,721,363 downwards.
GCAGGCGCTGTGTGTGTGTGTGTGTGTGTGTATGTGTGTGTGTATGTGTGTGTGTGAAGCTAAACACTGTGTCCAATGACGCGCGCGCATACAGACACAAACAACAGGCTGATACAGAGAGAGAAAATGGATCTTTAACCTCTCTAATGAGACTTGCTTTTGCTTTACGTGCGCGCTGTACCCACACGCATACAGACACAAAATAAAATATGGTTTGCGCACACACGTGGTCACAATGTTATAGTAAACATTACAGTACACACGTGCACGGATGTTGATTATACCAGTAAGAGACGTGCACTAAGACCCAGCAGGGGAGATGATTACCCACAATTCCGCAGCGCAAGAGAGAGGAAAACCGTTGGCTCAGTTGTGATCACGTGACGCTCTGCGTCAAAACAAGAAGCCGCATACAAGATACAAGATACCCGGTACTCGTAAACCAAGACTTGTTCGTTTTCCAAGTCAAAATTTATTAAAAATCTTTGTTCGTCTTGCAGATCACGCGCAAACCGCGTTACTCGCAATACGAGGTTTCACTGTATAAATGTATATAGTGTTCCTTAAATATGTGCGATAGCCTGGTGTAACACTTCACATTAGTTCTGAACGGGTACACATATCGAGTGCCAGAGTAAAGTTATTAAAAGCGTTAAAAGGAAAAGGTAGAAAATCCGATTTGCAGATTTCATTACATCATCATGCCTATCTCCACATTTATAATCTAATCTACTTATGGGAAAACATTACTGCACTTTTGTGTGAATTATAGATTTCCAATGGGAAATGAGTCATCACTCTGATCAGCACCATATATAGCTTAAAGTATTAGAACGGCAAGGCCAGTTCTTTAGTTTTTGCTAAACGTTGAAGACGTATCTCAGTGAGATTTTTAAAAAAGACTATAGTTCATAATGTCAGCTTGCATTTCCCAAAGCTCGCATCTACGTCTATTTTTTTAATGATGATTCCATGTGTTAGGGGGGGAAACGCTATCCAAACCTACGTCAAAAAGTGTAAAAGATAATTTCCCAATTAATTAATGGAATCATGAATTCTTTGCTATACCAGACAATCCTGAAGGAGAATGTCCAGCCATCAGTTAGTGACCTCAAGCTCAAGTGCACTTGGTTTATGCAGCAGGGCAATGATCCAAAAAACACCAGCATGTCCACCTCTAGATGGCGAAAAAAAAAGGTTTTGGAGTGGCCTAGTCAAAGTCTGGACTTTGAGATGCTGCGACATGACCTTAAACAGGCCGTTCATGCTCGAAAACCCTCCAGTGTGGCTGAATTAAAACAATTCTGCAAAGAAAAGTGGGCCAAAATTTCTCCGTGTGAAAGACAAGTTATAGCAAACACTTGATTGCAGTTCTTGCCACCGAGGGTGGCACAACCAGTTGTTAGGTTTGGGAGGCAATTACGTTTTCACATAGGGCCAGGCAGGTTTGGACAGCTTTTTTCCCTTCCTTTAGTAAATGGAATCATCATTTAAAAAATGCATGGTGTATTTCATGTGGGTTATCTTTTTGTAGCATTAAAATTAGTTTAATGATCTGAAGCATTTAAGTGAGACAAATATGCAAAAAAAAAAAAAGCACTGTTAAACAACATGGCATCGTTGGTGGCAGACCACCTGGGTTTTTAGGTGATCAAAAGTATATGAACATCTAGTCTTGAGTTAAACCGTTTAAAAATTGGTGCCATATCTGTTGCTTTCAAAAAGCCGGTGACCCACTGACATCACCACACCACCACATTCTAGGCTTTGTACCGCAGCTTCTTCCAGTTGTTGTTTGTTTTGATAGGCTCATCTTCAGGCGTTGAAATGCTGCTCAATAGAGTTAAGATCTGGTGATTAACTCGGACAGTCTTAAACCTTACTCATTTTTCTCAGATGAAGTCCTTTGCTGTGTTAGCTCTGTGTTTTGGGACTCACCGCATGTTGAAGTTCCTCCCAGTTACTGTATATTGGATGCATTTCTCTATAAACTGGCAGACCAAGTGGTTCAGCTGACTTCTCAGTTTATTCTGATACTACAGTACCATCATGTGTTACATCATCAATAAAGATTCCTTTGCATGTTTTGAAAGCCCAAGCCCTGACACTTTGTACACCGTGCTTGAGTGAAAACCATGCATGTTTTAGATCATGAACCACTCCTTTCTGTAACAAACCATCAGTAAAGGATAATATGGGTTCCAGGACTCTTGTGGCTCATTTCGGGTTTTCTCAGTGTTTCCAGTCCTGCCTTTTGATTCTCACAGTGGTTCTCCATCTTGTGGTTTGGCCTCAATATTTCTGTCTGTCAATGGCTCCATCAAACTGTGGATTGTGATACCTTCATCCCTGCACTTTGGAGATTGTTGGTAATCCCTCTGACTACAGTTTGGTGGTGTTGTTTTTTTCTTCGCAGCTCTCATAATGCTTGTCATTAACTACTGCTGTTTTCCAGTGTCAGATTGTTAGTATGAGCGGTTGCCTTTCTTATTCAGGGCATTTAAACTTACATTGGCTGTCCTGTGCAATGGATCTAAAGAATTTCACTTCTTTTCTCAGCTGCTAAATGGCGTGCTTTTTTTCTATAGACAGCTCTCTGGTTTGCATGTTGGTATATCCTTTTAAAAACAAATGCAGAATTTGCATGTGATATCCCAGGGCTTAAACCAAGAGTAGACTTTCAGACCTGCCAGTCACTTGATCTGAACATTTTGATCATTGGAAACAAAAGGTGCCATGTTGTAAATGTAAATGTCCACCTCCCTCAAAAGGACACATTCATAAAATGTCATCTATAGTATATCTCCTGTTTTTTATGGCAATAAAGTATCACAACCATTTTGACAGCTGGATTACAAAACGTATTGATTAAGCGTATGACTACGTAGCTATTGCGCCTAGCTAATCAGTTTAAATCATGGCATGGTCTGTGTAACAAAAAAAACACACTTATGTAACAAGCTTTTAGACATCCTAATACAGACTGACTGCATTTACAGCTACTTTTGTTAAACTGGCTCGTTACACCATGTGTCCTTGCAGCCAGTCGGCTAAAGAAAGCTTAGGCAAGCTTTTAAAACAAAACCGTTTATTTGAGGAAATTCATCTGCTTTCCTGACAGAAATTTCAAAGTATATTATTTGCAAAAAAAAAAAAAAAAAAACTCACAACTGATCTTATCCAAAGCAATCATTTTTCCAGCATACCACATAGTATCTGACTGGAAAAGCAACAAAGACACAATTTTCCCTTTTCAGAACATAATCATAAGTCTTACAAAGGTTTAGTTTGGCAGCAATGGTTCTGAATCCTATCTCGAACCTACCGAATAGCACGGTTGATATGCTAATACAGTCCTTCATTATTCCACTGCACGACGCGTGATGACGTTCTGAATCGAACCTTGCCACCACTTCTCCATGCGCCTTTCCTCATTGTGTCATCCCCATCCCTCTGGTTTACATTACAGTACTCCGGTCTTTCAGCTAGTCTTTAAAGTCTAGCAAATCTAAAGTTCCCGAGAAAACCTCCCACTCTGGGACTTCAGCACTACTAATGAAACAATAGCTTACGTGTATGCGCACACACACACACACACACACACACACACACACACACACACAGAAACAAAACCCAAAGTAGAGAGGAAACGAGCAGAAGGTTCCACATGGATGGATGAGGTCATGGAGTTGTTGAGAGAGAAGTAAAGAGAAAGAGAAGTAAAGAGAGGTTCAGATCCCTAGAGGTTTTTTTTTTTTTTTTCTTCTTGTATGGAGCTGCAGCAGTCAGTCTTTTTCTTTCCTGCCAGGGAAAAGAGCCCCTGCTTAAACGGGAACCAAATGTTTCTACAAGGCTTTCCTCAGTGCAAGAGCACTGTTTGTTTTTGCATGAGGCTGGAATGTCTCCACCAGCTGCCAGGCTATTCTGCGAGAGGCCCGGAGTATCCTCTCATGCACCTCTCGCACTGTTCTCTTCTCTCTCTCCTTTCATGCCTCTTCAATTTTCCTATTATCATGCGCTAAGGGGAGATATTTTTACACCTTCTGCAGAAGAATGGTGTTATGTTCGCAATCTTTTTTTTTTTTTCTCTCAATGTACCATTTTTCAAGACATAGGTTTGTTGTCCTTAGTTAACCAACCCCCCCCCCCCACACACACACACACACACCTTTTCACCTTTTTTAACTCCCTCTTTTTAAAAATAGTGAAAAGTTTTGTCAAATAAGTGACCAATAATCATTTATCTTTTCCTAGAATCATGGCTTTAAGTTCTTCCTCAGAGATTAATGTAACCAGGCTTTCCTTTATTGTCTGCCGCTTGGCTAATCTACTGAATGATTTTCCTCGTTCCAGGTAAGGCCTTTGTCCTGAAATGCCTGTTAGCCATCCATAAGATCTTCAGATACAATGAGCCGGCCTACATCCTCAACGACCTCTACATCACAGACTACTGCGTTTGGATCCAGCGGGTTAAGTAAGTTCACATAGATTCCTTTGAAGTGGCTGAATGGGAAGTTTAGGGGAACTCAAATTGATGTTGCGGTGGAAGAGGGGGCGGGTTTGTAATTAGGGAACAAATAATGTGAAGTGGCCCGAAGCTAATTTGTGTAGGTCAGACTGGAAGGCAATTATTGCCCCATATGCTGTTGGGGGGGTGGGGAAAGGTAAAACATACTGTATAAATGAATACTTGAGCTCTGAATATAGTCCAAACACCATCTGGTCCTCTGTTAAGGTTACAAGCTGGAAGCAGGAATAAAAAAATGTTTAAATCTGAATCGTTTCCCTTCTGCACACAGGCAAATTTGTGGTTTTAGTCTGTTCTGGAATGTGAACGTGAGCTCAGCTCTGTGTTGCTGTATGAATAAGGACTTTAATCAGGATTGAAAATCTTGTTTGGTGTCATGGCTTTGTGTGCCCATGCTCGCCTTAAGAGTTCTGCAGCTCATTTTGGATGAACGATGTTCAAGCTCTTGTTTGTTATGCAGAACCGGAGCAGTCTTTTCAGATTTAGTGGAAATAGTAATGCGGTCCCACCCCCCCGCCCCATCCACCCCCCTCAAAAGAAAAAAAAAAATCCTTTGACTACAATTACTTGCATGTTTAAAATCTAAACCAGTGAGCACATAATTGAGTAATGAGCTACGAGCTCTGTTGGCGAGTATTCAGGCGAAGTTGTAGTCTTGTGTGTAAAGGCTCCAGCAGGGAAAAATAGCCCTGATGTTACAGGCCTGGTGCCCAGATGCAGAGATGATAAAAATCTGTGAGGACCCGGTGGATTTCTTCCCGTTTTGTGTCTGGCACAGATTTTTCTGGAGACAAAAGTCTTTACGGCCAATTAATATTAAGTGAGTAAAATTCAATCGTGTGTTCAGAGTAGTGTCGGGCATTTTCTATCGTTAACCCACAGTGTATTTAAAAACGTCAGACATTAAAGACATCGTCCCGTGCTAATTAAATCATGTAAACTGCAATTAAAAGCAGTTTTTGTTAAGAACTATTATTATCATCAAATAATAAACTTATTATTAATTATTGAACATAATTGTTATTATGATTATAGTGGTTGTTGAACAAATGGGATAGATGTGATAACTTACACTACAGGTCGTCAGCTGACTTTATTGTATTGCCACATAACGTTGCTGAGTCTAGACCTGACCAACTGAAACAACCCCAGATCTTAACACTTCCTCCAGAGGCTCCTGCAGTTGCCACTATGAATGATGATGGGTGCGTCGCTTCATGCACTTCTTCTCTTACTCTGATGCACACATCGCTCTGGAACAGGGTTGATCTGGATTCAACAGACAACATGACCTTTTTCTATTGCTCCAAAATGATGCTCCCTAGTCATTTATTATTCATTGCATTGTGCATATTGAAAGGCTCTCACATTTACTGTTAGACATTAAACATGTTTAATAGTACTGTCAGTTTTTAATAATGCAATTTCATCAAACGTTTAAGTGATCTCCCATCACAGCCAGTCGAGATTTTTAAAATTATTTTTTTCTGACCACGTTTCTTATGCGAAGTTGCAAACTCAGCATTATGTTTCTAAGCTTTGATATGTTTTGTTTGCTCGAAGGCCAAAAATTTGACCCTTGTGGAACGGTGACCTTTTGTAGCCAGGTAGCATATATTTCATGAAAACCACAATGAAATCATTTTACTTACTTACTAATTTGCCTCAGCTTACTGGAAGCAATATAACAGACTCATCAATCAGTCTGATGAAAACTTTCCAAAATAGGTTTATTTCCTCATTAAGTTGTTACATATTTTTGTAATAGTGAAATGGACGTGCGGCTTATCAATTCAGTTTGTAAATACCGTAAATGTCAGAATATCTGCAGTTTGCCTGTGGCATCACACAAGTGTTATTGAAACATGGGATATTGGTAACATGCTCTTTATTGGTTTTAAAAATGTGTACCTTGCTTATAATAAAAAGACAAGAAGAGACTGGGTTAATCATACAAATCAGATTCAGTCAGGTTAGTCAAGTCAATAAAACTAAACTAGACTGATATGTTTAGGATTAAAGTGATATTTCCCATCTTGAGCTTGTACTTTATATATAAATCGTCACTGAAGTCAACTTTGCATTATAATATTAGGTAGCCGGGGGTGTGGACAGAGGCATTGGCGTGCCTGTCAACTCAGGATCATTCTACAGCACAATAGATTAAGGCAATTCCATATAGGACTGTTAATATTTATTGTAAGAATAGTTTATAATGTAAATATCAAGATTTCTAAAATATAGTATTCCTCCTTTTGCCTTAAGAAAAAACGTTTTCTGCATTTTGTTCGACATCTGGAATTTAAGAGGTTACCAGCAAGTCCTTTTTTTTCATGTTTGGTGGCAAAATGTGATTTATGACTTAAAATGATAGAATTATGGGTTTTGCATTGCAGGTGCTTTGGCATCACACTACTCCAGGCCTGCCAGCCTTTACACATTTCTCATATTAACATTGGAGTACAAGTATGAGTAATTGCTCAAACATATTCAGTAGAAAATGAGCCAAACGACATGTCAGTATGTAATGATTGCTAATTGTGGAGGCATTTTGAACTCTATTACCTGCCACTTACTGGAAGTCTTACTCGCTTCCCATCATCTCATATTAATAATCTTTTGATCTGTGCATGTGTGTCGAGTTGATTTTCCTGCTGATAGACATAGCCTTTTTGCTTTGTGGTAAAGTAAATAAAGCTGTTTTTGAGTCCATTAATATGAAATCTAATCTAGCAATGTATGTGTGTGAGCTGTGTATGCTCCCAGAACCACTCTTTCACATTTCGAGTCCTGTGCCATCAGAGAAGAAAAACTCCGTTGATGTGATATCCTGGTTATTCAGTACCTTCAGGTCATCAGCTGATTTCATTTTATTGCCACATAACATTGCGGCTACACCTGATCAACAGAAGCAACAATCTTAACATTGCCTTGTACAGTGTGCACTATGCGTGATATGTGCATCGCTTCATGAGCTTTCACTTATAACCCTCATGTGCCCATCGCTCTGGTATAGGGTTAATCTGAACTCATCCACAAGTCAACCACGTGACCTTTTTTCCATTGTTTCAAAGTCAATTCTTTATTATCCCTAGCAATTTTTTTTCTTATTAGTCTTACTAACAAGTATTGTTTTTTTTGTTTGTTTTTTTTGCCACACAGCTTTAGTCCCAGTCCTGTAAGTTCTCATCACATTGCATGTATGGAGATGCTTTTACTTTTACTATTAAACATAGCTGTGGTTTTTACTGTAGATTTTTTGCAACTTCACCAAGTGTTTAAGTGATCTCAATTCATGATTTCTTCCACAAAGTTGACGATTCAGCACTATCCCTCCAGGTTTGGGTAACGTATTGTAGGGTTCTTAAACCAGTTCCAGGTATTTCAAATCTCATCAGTTGTTTTCTTTGCTTGATCCACCCCAACAATCTTACCCTTCTGAAAAGCGACCCTTTTTTTTTTACTGTATTTATTAAGGTAAAATACACAGGGGAAAAGTGGTCAGAACCTAATTAAAGAGAAAAAAAGCTGTCCAAGGAAGAAAAAAAAAATATTTTTTTTAATTCCGAGGTTGTCGAGTCTGTACCTCTTAAGTTGGAAACCTTTTATTTTTTTTGGACAACTTTTTTGATTGCACTTCCTCTTTTTTCTTTGCCATGATGTTCGATGTATCGAACACAAACCAGCATTCTTTCAACAACAGCAGGTCGTTTAAAAAAATTTATATAACAGAATTGCCTTTGTAGTTTTGCTGAACCGCAGTATCGACGACATTTAAAAACATATCTACCAGTTGATATCTACCGGTACCTAATTTCTTCCACTTGTTCGCAACGAGTTGGAATGTGGACATTTTTTGACCTTACTACTTAAATAAAAGAAGAAAAGATGTGTGGGAGTAAGAGGAACACAGAGAAGACTTTCGTCTTGATTGCAGAGTGCGTGGAACAGCTCCACCGTCAACATGCTGAAGGAGTCGATTAGTCCTGTCCAGATCATCAAGGAGATGAAACAGCAGGAAGAACAATTTCCTTCCATTGCCTTTAAATATCAACTTGGCATGCTGTCTTCCTCCACGGCTTTCATCTATTGCAAAGTGGATCGACCGAGATATTGACGGCATTGACCCATGATCAAATGGTGCCTCTATTTCTTTTCTCCTCTCCCAGTTCAGTAAACAACCCAAAGTGCTTTGGTTTTTTTAAACTGTTAGCCTTAAGCTAGAACTGCAAGACAGGCAGCACACAGGCTCCTGGGTTCTTCGTGCTAGCCTCGAGGCATCCGTTGAAGGTAAAGATACTGCCGCTTCCTTATTTTCCATTTGTTTCGACATCTTATTGAGAATCGATTTGCAGCTCAGCGTTTTCTGCTTTTTTTATATACACGAGCTCCTGCTGTGTGGAAGAAGCCCTACTTGTCATGCAAAACAAGCTTTTTCAAGAAAATCCCAACCATTCTGGTTTGCATAGGCAGCTCTTCTAGTATCTTTCTCACTTTGTTGTGGCAAGCTTTTCTACTCCTGACAGATCTGATAACAGATTATTTAAACTCCGTGTTACTCTGCCGGTTATCTGCGAGATTTTCCTCAGCCCGAGACGTTATCTGATCGCTTCCACTTGTGTGAAGGCTCCCCAAATCTTTCATCGGCACGATGACACAATCAGCTGCTTGCGATAGACAAAGGGATTAATGAGCGCTACCTCACCGGATGATTTACGACATCTGCCTGAAATCCGACTGCTGGTGACGCTCAGTGTACAGTAGTACTCCGTCCAGTCGTCCTCGCCTGCTGAAAAGGCAGGTTGCGATTTACGACCTCGTAAAAGGCATCGGATTGATTTAAGTTGCTGCGAGTTTCCTCCCATCAGAAACGGGACACAGTGACTGAAGCGGAAACGAGTATTTTGACTGACGGGCTTCCCTGAATGCCTTTCCTCGGTCACCACCCTGGACTTCTGCCAGGCTATCACAATCTTTATCACTTATCATGCCCGGAGTAGCACCAGCCAATGTTATCTGCTTTCCAACCCTAAAAAAACATCTGTTGCTTAGGTTTCATTTTAACTTTAAGAGATTTAGATTTAAACCTTTTTTGTTGTTTTGCTTCTTCTGAGTCAAGCACTTTACACGACCCAGCTCTTACAAATGTCATTCCCAATTTTTCGAATATGAGCATTTTGCCTCTCTTAGTAATACTGGGTTATGGTTTGTTTTGACTGACAAATTTTCAGGCTTTCACTAAATATTTCACTTTAGCTTCGGTAGCCCAGTCCGTTCATGCTTTGTTTTGATTTGGAGGAAAGTTTGCAGTAGTGGAATCTCTGCTATCCATTTCACCAAAAAAAAAAAAAAAAAAAAAGACAGAGACTCCAGGCATGCTTACACTGTGTTATTCATTTCAGCGTGGCTTTAGCAAGTTGACGAGATGCCAAGGACTCACAGCAATGGTGCCAGACTGCGCTTTGTTTTTCGCCTCCTTCTTATCATTTTCCTCCTTATCCAAACTGTTGGAGTAACCCAAGCATGGATTCTCTTTGTGCCATTTCTGCCAACAAGATAAGACAAGCTCTGTTTTTTTTTCTTTCTTTCTTCTGTGTGTTCCTGTCATCTTCCCTTGCGTTCTCTGGTTGTTTCCAAACTACTAAATTGGGTCAATTGGATTCCGTAGGGCACCCATAGCAACGCAGGGTGCCGGACTTCAGGACTTGGCTTTTCATTCTTTCAAACCGAAAGAAATGGCACATTGTCTGAACTTTGGTGACAAGCCAAGCGTTACTCTCACAGGACAGAAGCTTCTCTGCGGTAGTCTTACAGAGCTGCCAAGGATGGTGGCCTGCCGGGGCCATGTTGGTCAGATCTTTGGAAAACCATTCAGTCCACCCCCTGGAGTGAACTTGAGCTCTGTCAGCTAGTGTTAAATCACTTTGCAGTGGGGAATTGTGGGAAAATGAGTTTCAGCCTCTACCTGCATTGGGGGGCAATCAAAATATAAAAGACTTCAGAAGCAGTCAGGGAAATAAAGTTGGAAATGTCTCAAGTGGAGTGTAGGCGTTTGGTTTTCAAGGAAATTGGCTTCAGATGGTTGTCTGAATTGAAAGGTCTTTTGAGGCAATGTTCTTTGTTTTGCCCTTTTCCCCTTTGTGAGACTGGGTTGGATGTGCTGCACAAACGTTCAGCTTTAAAAGCTGTAAATTGTAGAGAACACTTCGTGGCGTTATGCTGTTGGTAAAGTAGAAAAGCATTTCAGGCTTATTTGGCTCATTGCGTGGAAAAACAAAGGCACTTTTTTTGTCTTAGAAACCTTTCTGACATCTTTGTTCTACAGTTCTCTGAGCACTTTTTTATTCAGACGACTCTTATTATAACGGCTTCTTTTCTTGGAAACATGCCCTAGTACTGCCAGCTATTTTTTCCTAAAAATACTTTGATATTGAACTTTGCTGCATTTTCTTCACGAGAGTTTAAGCGTCCTGTAGTGCTGAGGCAACATAATAATTAATGTAAGTCGTTATTTACACAATGTTTATTTTAAACGCTCCCAGGCGGAATTTTTCTGCAGGTAGTTTTTTCAGTAGCCGTGTTTAATGAGTTGCAAACTATATTAACTATACTATGGTATTATGCATAACGATCCGGTTGATCCCTTAAACTTGAGTGCATACGTGCAGTATGTGAAATTTTTAGCAGTAAGTAGTCGTGTTTATGTGGGGATGGAAGTGTCCCACTGCTTTAGAGGGCAGGGTTTCTGGTCTAGGGACTTGCACGGCAATTCACTCTCAGCATGGGCTCTAGTAAACTCACATGGCCAGTACACACAGTGACTCACAGCATTTAGGGTTTTTTTTTTCCATTGCACATTTAAAAACGAGTGAGCGGAACTTGGGGATATATTTCTTCTTTATCTTCCGGTAACTTCAAAGGCAACTACAGATGACCTTGAAAGTTACTACAGGGGGTGGACATGTAAAAAAAAAAAAATCTTCTTGCATAGTGGGCAGGTAAAATGTCCTATGTGTTGTTCAGTACCATGTGTTGTTTTGGTGTATGATTGGTGGTATCCTCTTTTAACAAACGTAGTAATGCTGCACACAATAGTGTACTTAAGAATTTAAGAAAAAGTCAGGAATCATTGGTCAACATCTCAGATATGGGCTGTGTTCGGTCATTGCATCTGACATCAAACTTATTTATTTAGTTTCATTCATTCATTCATTCAGTCATTTCTTTTGGTACAAAATTGGCTCAAACGGTTAAGACTCTGGGTTCAAGCCCCAGCACTGCTAAACTGCCAGTGTTGGGCCCTTGAGCAAGGCCCTTAACCCTCTCTGCTTCAGGATTGCTTTATCATAGCTGACCCTAAAACCTAACCTTAGATTCCTAACAATCTCTGATTACTGTATGTACGTGAAGGAAAGAATTTCAGTATATGTTCCAAAATAGAGGCAAATTATTCTGGCTCTTATTACATTTAATCTTCTGTCTTTATAAAGTGTATAAAGTTCTGCCTTTATACCGTATTTAATGCAAGGTGACTACAGGTAGTGCTAGCAGGAGACTCGTATGACGGCTTTGTGATGAAAGATCCGTCATCTGTGCATGCTAATTAATCTGCATATCGCACCTCAGTGTAGTGCAGCGGGCACTGGGATTTGCGCTGTAGGTGTGGGATCGAGATGGGTCGCACCACTATGAAGCGATTATACTTAAACATACTTCGACGTACTGTAAAGAACATCTATAATATCTATAAGAAGTAGAGTGGGTGTTTTTCTTTTAACTGTTAACCCAAAAAATCTGCTTGTTCTGGATGTCCATTTGTCCATCCTATTAAAAAAAAAAGCTTATTTTAATCTTAAATGCAAGTACCTAAGCAAGTATTTTATTTAAGCAGGTCCAAGAAAACCATATCTTCTGTATCTCAGGTATTCTATTGGTGTTGTTCTAAAATTATTACACCCCCTGTTCAGCTCTTCTTTACGGTAAAACAATAACACTGCTGCCGAAACACACATCATTTCATTTCATACCGCATTGTTCACTCATACTGCTGCTTTCATACCTACACCATATCTTATCTGCCATATCTTTACCCTTATACAGTATATCCTTTTTATATTGCGCATTCTGCACACCTTGTATCATTTCTGCTGTACATTTCATATATTTATATCTTAATTTTGTTATTGTAACTTTCTTGGTGCAATTTTCTTTCATTGCGGTAAAATCTTTCCATCTTGCTATGCTATCTTATCTTTTCATATTTTAGGATACAGCCAGTTGTGTGAGCATTTCACTGCATATCATACTGTGTATGCTTGTGTACGTGACAGAAAATTTTAATTTGATTTGAATTAAAAACCCTTAAAACGTAATAGTGCACTAGAAACACTGAGGGCGAAGTCAACCAGCTGCATCTTTTTTTAATCTTCTCCTCACGCTCTGACAAATGCGTGATCTACCCTCTTCCTCATACATGTGCTCACAGACGAAAGAGGTGTCTGGCGTCTGCGTGAGAGAGTATGCAGCTAATTGTGGATGGCTGTGGTGGTATCGCTGGATATTGCCTGCTTAGTTTCCGTAAGTGAGATCATTTGACAAGTCATATTACTTATTACCGACTGTTTATCAAGTCGTTACCTTTTATATTCATGAATTCTGGCATATGAATTCTGAAAAAGCGTGTGAAGTCGCATTTAGCTTCTGTTAAGCGGTTGTAAAACATTGCAGCGTGTGCCTGGAAGTCTTTTTGATTTGTTTTCCTTTTACAGGAGTTCAACCTTTCATAACTTTGCTATCAAAGTTGATTCCGTTTCCCCAGAAACTCTCAACTCCCTCTCTCCCAACCTTGAAAGCCACCTCTCGTCACTTAATTACTGCAAGCCACGACAGTGCTGTTCCAGTGACTGAATCGCATACAACATTATCCCTCGCCCAAAAAGGGAGCTTTTGTTTGCACCGTAAGCACACATTCTCTAAGCACAGAAGGAGAGGGAGGGAGGGGGGGAGAGAGAAAGAGAGAGAGAGAAAACAAGCACGCCTCTGCAGCTCTAACTCAATAATGACTTCCCACGGGGGAGAAAGAGAATACTGCATGTGTTTGAAGTGCCGCTACTTCCATGGGACTTCCTGCAGCAACATCGCTCCAGGAAGCACCTCGCTGGTTTTTATGGACCTGGACACACTGCTGGAGGAGCTTCTACAGTTGCTTTCAGGTGTGTTTACAGGATCGTGTTGCGTTCGCCATCTTCGTGGTCGGCTGAAGCTCGTGGCTCGAGGCCGTATTGAAAGAACAGCTCTGAAGAAGAAAGCAGTTGCTTAATCAACTTTGCCCTGGAGGACATTATTCCTTTGACTTGTGTTAACACTAAAGAACATGATCCCGGGTCAGGATTTCTCCTCCACAGAAATCTTGTTTTGCACGGATGGCTCGGTTCTGACTGTTAACCTGTAGATTTCTCAGAAGATTAGATTACATCCTTCAGGCTTTCTGGGCTTTGTTTGCAGGCATGCTAGGCATTATTGATTGCACCATCACTGCAAATATATCATGAAAGCCGTTGTGGCTTTCTCGCACGACATGGGAGGTTTGCGCGTTTAAGACTTCTTGGAGTCGTGGCGTTTGTTTACCTCGTCTGCCTGTCACCACAAAAATACGCAAACACAGACCCGGCGGCACGCTCTCTTAACTCGCTTCCCCGCCTCGCTGTAACAGATTGCTCTTTTCTCCACCTTCTACCATCCCCAAACCTGTGGCTCCTGAGCCACGGCACTCGAGGCTAAAGCGCTGTATAAACAGCCTCCTCCAAAGGCATTAGCTGAACTCTCCCACTCTCAACAGCTCGCTTTGCTCACCAAGCGGGAGATCATTAGCCCCGCTCCCTAATAGGGAGGCATCTCGCTTCTCAGTGGTGGGTTAATTGAAGCGGCGATGGCTGCGTATCCTCTCGTTCCCCCCAACCAATCCCCGGTGAATAAGCCACGACCCCAGAAGCACTCTGGACGCTCCAATAATCACCATGCCGATGTAGACCGCTAGCTGTCTGGAGTGCTCAGTAGCAGCCACTTGAGTTTTGGCAACGACCCGGACTTGTTCAGCGCATGAATAATGCATGTTCCCGGGGCCCCTTTGCATTATAAGCTTTACATGCAGCACATTGTAGCAGATTTTTCTTTCCTCTCGAAGGGCAGCTTTGTCGTGTTGCTCAGTGAGTCCTTAGCAGAGCTTGAAATCGGAGCAGGTGGTTGTATTTATTTAAAGCGCTGCACTTGGTTTGGGAAGTATTGTTTTTTGTTTGTTTTTTTTGGAGCAAATTGCACGTCCACAACTGTTTGCAGGGAAATTGGGATATCAGAAATATGAACGTGTTGAAATGTTTCAAACGGTGGGTATGCAAGTGTGCAAGTAAGTTTGTGTGTGTGTGTGTGTTTGTCTGTGCGTGAGTGTGAGAAACTGTCTCGCTCCTAAAATAATTATTCCACCAGAGAGCAGGATTGATAAGCATGCACTGAAGTGCTACTACGGAGTTCTCCCAACAGTAGTCATGGAGACTGCTTTACTGTGAGGTGAATTCTAACATCGTCTGTGTACTGCCTCCTTTACTCACACACCAAACTCTAAGTGTATCTGACAAGCCATGCCTGGAAACAAAAGAACTTTATCCCTCACACTAAAGGTTCACTGTCTAGTCGATTAAGGATAACAATAACAAGTATAATGCTTTTTTTAACCCTTGTGTTCTGTTCACTACCAAGGGGCGTGGCTAGACCTTTTCCAATAGGGTGGCCCGGTTCGACCTGGTGACTTCTTCATTGGTGCGGCAGTCGGGAGTTAGACATGAAAGGCACACGCGTAATCAACATTTAACTGACAGTCATAACTAACGTAAGATTTTATAAAGTATGCCAAAACAACATCATTAAACTAATAACGAACCCAAGCCAAAACATCAATATTATTGTTGATTTTAGACCAGTTTGTTTCAGGCGGGGACTTTTTCCATTTCTGTGTTAGACTAAATAAACTTCCCTGTTCCTCCAAGGTTGGTGGTAATGACATGAACTTTTACTTTTCCAGGAAATGTAGTGGATGAGCCAGGATTACTCAGACTAACTTTATTATAACATCTAGACTCCTATTACTGCAAGTGCTGAGGTTTCGCATCATACAGTAATGCGCATCATTGGCAGTGACTAACAGCAACAACTTCAGGGGGGAAATAATCAGATGATTTCAATGCGTTGATTTAAAAGGCAAAGATTGAAATTAATCAAGGCAACTAATATAAATTGGTTAGTTATAATTAATTACACATGAATAACTATGAATTATAACTAATCATTATCCAAAAATAAAATGCAGAGATAACTGGCCCAATATATGCCATGTTTTTAACCCAATGTGTAAATAACCCAAATTAGCCCAAAGATCTGATTCATAAAATAGATATATAAAATCTTGAATACACCTAAATGTTGGGGAGGAAACAGCGGATGTCAGGCATTACTCGACAAAAAGTCGTTTCAGAAGAGTCAAACTATTGGCCTGTATCAAGCAACTTGGAACAACTAAGCAGATTTGAAATGAATGGATTTGGGTTAAGAAGTGTCCAACACATTGTTAAAACCTGGAACAATATCGGTGATCGCTTAAATGCTGGGTTAAGTTGCATCATAAATGTCAATCGGCAGTAGACATCACATCTATGTTTCAACAATGCGATTAGAACTGGGACTAAACAGCTGTGTATGTAGATGGACCTGTCATACTGTACATAGTGCCCGCTGTACCAGCCTCTGGGGGCGGTATTATGATCTGGGGTTATTTCAGTTAGTCAGGTCTAGACTCAGCAACGTTATGTGGCAATAAAATGACGACCTGAATGTTCTGAATGACCAGATTATCACATCGATGGTGTTTTTCTTCCCTGATGACACAGCAATATTTCAGGACAAAAATGGTTCTGGGAGCATGAGGAATCATTTTCACACATGAACTGGACAACACCTTAAAGCTAATTAAAGCTAAAGTCGGTCAGATGGAATATTAGTGTTCAGCATGCAGTGTGTTAGTATTCCTGTGCAAATAAGGCGAGATGGAGAGCATATAACAGTGAATTCAGCTATTTTTTTATTTTCGTCAAAATGGCACACCTAAATTAAATTTGTCCTTTATCATATACAATAACAAAATGTGCCACTTTTTTTTTCTCTTTGTCCTGACTCAAACAGGGTCATGAGGGTTCAAGCACATTGACAAAAGCAAAGGAAATATGAACGACCTAAGACAAATCTAACAGGATAGGAGTGGCTTTCATGAAAGGAAGAGCGTTACTGCATTGCATTTATAGACCATTGCATTCTTTATCCAGTCATGTGTGTCGCTGTAGAAGACTCTTTTCTCTAGTTTCATCTGCTCGCCTTTGTTTCTCCCTTCAGGTCCAAGCACCTAGTGGCCCTGGCTGAAGCGTTACGCAAAGCTGAGCTGCACAAGAGCGATCTGGACCTGGAGCTCGAGATTCTGGAGGAAGCCGCTGAGCTGGTGATAGAAGAGGAAAAGGAAGAGCAGATAAAGAAGGGAAAGCAAGCAAAAGAACATGAGGAGGAGAATGACTCCAGCAGCAGTGAGGAAGAGGATGAATCCTCAAGCAGCGAGGAAGAAGAAGAGTGCTCCAGCAGCGAGGACGAAGAGCAGCATCGCAGCAGTGTGCCTAAGAGCGAAGAAAATGAGAAAAGAGATAGACCACCTCAGCAGGAGCTTGAGCATGGAAAAATCATGATCCAGGAGCTGGGAGAGAGGCTGGAGGAGGAGCTGAGGATCAGACAGGACGTGCCTCAAATAAGCGTTCAGTCCAGCAGCACAGCGAGAGACGAAGAGGGAGCGGTTGTAGGACTGAGACAAACAGACAGCTCGCAGGCGTCAGGAGCTCTGGATGAAGTTGGAATCACGAACACTGCAAGCGGTACAGCTCTTTTAGAGCGTCGTCACTGTACAATGCGCGTCTTGAATACTGAGGAACTGGACAGTGACGACGAGGACGAGCCGAATCAGTGAGTGTTCACAAGGACCCAAGAAGATAAAGTGGACTTTTTTTTTTTTTTTTTTACTTTTTTTTTTGTGTGCTGAGGACTACGTCTACCTTGAATTCAAATAAATGTAATATTGAATACTTTTTTTGTTCTGCATGTAATATTTTTTTACTTTTCAATCATAGCTTGAAATGAAATATAAAATATTTTCATTATATTAAAATCTTCTTTCATTCCTTATAGTTATTAAACTCGTACACCACCTGTAATCATGCCGTCCCCGTTTCTATGATTTCGGGCCTTGTCATTTTTTTTAATGTGCCGAAGGAGAGTCAGCGTGAAAGCGAGGGCGCTTGGATGCCGTTTATCTTGAAACCTAACTCGCGCTCCTGTCAGCCCTCGATGCTGACTAATGGAAGATTAGCTTGTTTCAGTTGTGCTCTTTCGTCTCTTTGGAAGTAAAACAGCAAGGGGCAGTCACTGAACGATAAACGAGCAGGGAAGGCATATCAGCAGGAAATGTCAACTGCAGCCCTGAGTAGCTCTCAGGGGAGAGTGTCTAAAGCTGGGAGCGATTGCAGTTCCAGCTGAGCTATTGCTAAAGATGTGACACAGCCACTATATAGACCTGTTTTTTTTGTTTTTTTTGACTGAGAATTCCATTATGCTGGTTTATTATTTTGTGCGCTTCTTAGGTTGACAGCTCGACTCCAAGTGTTTCTCAGAATTTTCAATTTGCTAAAGGAATCATATAAAAGCCTCATGCTGACAAGTTCTTCTGTTTCATGATTGGACCACTAATCCTAATACATTAATTAGGGGTTGCGTGACGGTTCGTTTTTACTCAATGAGCTTAATGAAAAGGTAGACTTTTTTTTTTCACTGTTATATTAGTCCAGTTAGTCATAGTTCACTGAACAGCTTTTCTTAGATTACAAATTACACTTCCAGCTTTAAGTGTATTTTAAACTCACTCATTGTACCACTTATCCAAGTGTCACGATAAGCCTTGAGCCTATCCCACGGACTTGGTTCACTACTGAGATGGGTCATCAGTCCATCACTGTTCCACACATATTCACACACTACAGAGAATTTGGAAACACCATTTAGTCTACTCTACACGTCTGTGGACTGTGAGAGGAAACCAGAGTACCCGGAGGAAATCCACCAAGCACGGGGAGAACATGCAAACTCTGCACACAGACCAGAGGCATGAATCGAACCCTTGACCCTGGACGTGTAAGGCCACAGTGATAACCACTACACTGCCTTAAGCTATACTGTTAATGAAAAAATAAAGCAATTGGTGTACTTTTAATAGGTAGCACAGTGGCATAGTGGTTCGCATGGTTGTCTTGCACCTCCAGGGTTTGATTCCCACCTCAGCATGGAGTTTGCATGTTCCCCCAAGGTTTCTTTCAGGTACTCTGGTTTCCTCCCACAGTCCAAAGACGCAGAGATTAGGCTAATTGGGGTTTCCAAATGGCCCGTAGTGAGTGAATGAGCCTCTTTGAGTGTAAGCAGGATAAGTGATATGGAAGGTGAATGAATAGTGTATTTAATGTTCAAAATAATAAATGTTTTAATGACACTTGTTGTACCCATGCTGAACATGCTATCTTGTTCACCATGTGTCTGACCTGAAAACATTTATCCTCTTTAAAACACTATGACTTGCCTTCCTTGGATGAAGCAAGATTTTTAACAATAATGACCCAGGAACCTCTGAGGTAGGGGTCTACAATTTTATCCACAAAGGCACAGCATGGCTGCAGGCTTTCATTCCATCCGAATAGGAGGTACACTTAATTGGAGATCAACATAGACCCATTAAACAAGTGGAATCAGGTGTGGCTTCTGCTGCATGCTTGGAATGAAAGCCTGCAGTCCCACCAGCCCTTTCTGGGTAAGATTGAAGACGCCTGCTCTGTAGTATCTGAAATTACCCTTGCTCAAGCTTTTGCCAGTTGGCTTTCGAAGAGCATACAAGGGCACAGGAGACAGTTCGGCAGTAGATATGCGTGTTGATCTAGTATCGAGTCCGGATACAAAGTCAAGTCCTTGCAGTTGTTACAGTGAGAGTCTGCTACAGCTACAGCCTTTTTCTTTAGCCTGAGCTGTTAAAGACCAGGGCTTACTAAGGATAAAAAGTTGCACTCTACACCACAAACTCTTCAGCCAGGGGATGTTCCTTGCCTGTAAAAGAAAAATCTTTGTCCAGACCCGACTATGCCTGTAGGTTGGTTTTAGAACAGAAAAGAGAAAAACAGGAATGAATAAATAAACAGAATAAACTGATTTTTGTTAAAGTATTTGTGTTTTAAATTTCTGTAGTTCCAAGATGGCTTTACAGTGCATATAACACCAAATAACCTTTAAGAAGTAGAAAAACCTTAAGTATATTGTGCGAAGAGAAAAGTTTTTAGCTGAAATTTTGAAAGGTGCATTAAAAAAAAGCCTGGTAAAGGGAGCTGCAAGCAGTCTGCTGCCGGAGGACCTGAGGGCGAGCGACGGGGTGTAAGGATGGAGACGCTCAGAAAGGTAGGCAGGAGCAAGACTGAGAAGTGCTTTCAAAGGAATACGAAGTCACTATTGAATATGGAAAGAGACCAGTAACTAATTTAACTAACATGTTACACATATGATATGAGCAGATAACCCGGTGTGTGTCAGCGCTTTAACAGCTCAACTTAATTGTGTTGAGTTTCACTGATAGACCGAACTGCGGAAGAAATTACTAAATCGAAGCACCACTCACCAGTGCTCACTTATTGGTCACATACAGTATTCCCTACTGCACAGTAAAATCTTTTATTCTTCACATATCCCAGCTTGGTTAGGAAGCTGGAGGTCAGTGTGCAGGGTCAGCCTCGTCCACCGCCCCTGGAGCAGGGTTAAGGGCTCGCAGAACCTTTACACATTGAGCTACAACCTTTTTTCCTCCAACATTTTGCTAAGCCAAACAACCAATCTATCTCAATCTGTCCATCTTGTCAGACCTAGGGTTAGGTTAGGGTTAGGGTTAGCCTAACCCTAGGTCTAACCCTAACCCTAAGCAAGTCAGTAAGTTTTGCCATTACTTTTACCCTATTTGTAGTTATTCCATACGTTTTCTGTGATAATATGCTGTTATCTCTGGTACATGTACTTGTTCCTCTGAGTTATTCAGTTTTACCCCCACAGTCCCAAGACATGTGCTAATAGGCTGATAAAAGTTTCCAAATTGCCTGTACTGCCTGATTGGGTGTGATTGTATGTATGTGTGCTTGTGCTTCCACTATGATGGGTTAGCAACCCATCCAGGGTGTATCCTGTCTTTTGTCATGAGGTCCTTGAGATGGACACCCATGATTCTACATAGGATAAGCGTGGGGGATGGAGGGATGGATGGATGGTATTCTTAGGGCACATGCACACACACCTGTACATACAATCACTCCCAGTTATACACTACTAGCAATTAGGGAAGGCCAATTAGCCTAGTCTTCATGTCTTTGGACTGTGTGAGGAAACTGGAGTATATGGATGAAACCCACCAAGGAAAGTGGGAATCGAACCCTCAACCCTGGAGGTGCGAGACCACAGTGTGACCTCTATGCCCCTGTAATGTTGGGCATTCCATGTTGTCCTCTTACCAGTCAGTTCCAACATTTTTTTTTTTCCCCAACACATTTTCTCTAAGCATGAAATTGCTCCTGTTAGACTGCAATTCATGCAAGCCCATTTTCTGTACAAGCACTAGATCGTGTTGATTGATGACGGACTCCGGACGCGGTAATTTGCTTTAATCGTAGGTTTATTGTTATCTCACAGTCTGTTACAGAATTCAGCCAAGATTTCACTGGCATCATCTCTTGCAATGAGACAAGTAATAATCTTAAAAGACTGCTGCAGCAATCGAACAGCGTGATCTCAGCTTTACCGAGGTGCTGGGAGAGCTACTTAGGACCTGTGAAACGGGGAATGGATGAGCTTCAATGAGATTCATGGAGACTCATGCAGTCTGTGGAGTGACACGACCATGAGTTGCGCCTGCAGTGTGCCCCGCCTCAGTCAGCCAGGGAATCGGTTTTATCTCGACTTTTCTCTCCTTTTCCTCTTCCTCCGCTGTTTCCTCAGAGCTGGTGATAATGGCTGCAGAGGCTCTCAGTACTGTTGGCGAGATGGATGGTGTCATTAAAGCAACTCCCCTAGAGAAGAGCTGACCACGCTCTCCAGCACCCGGGAGCAGAGTCATCGGTCTGACCACTATCAAATTGTTCTCCTTCATCCCGCCATCCTAGCAGTCACTCCCCTCCAGGGCCTACCATTGATTAAATGACAGTGTGTTGCATTGCTGTTTTTCATCTTAAAGAGCTCTATATTTCCCGCTATGAAGGCTGTCTCTGAATGCTTTTACAAGATGCTGGCTTGTGCTTCTTTTTTTTTTCTTCCAATGCTGTTTTTTTAATGGCTTTAACCTGGACATTTGTGCCTTTTAAATATATTCAGCTGACAAAATTAGATGAATGTGGCCGTGTGTGCGTTGTTGTTTTTTTTTTTTTTTTTTCCCCCTCCTTCCCTCCAGCATCTGCAGAGTGAGGTAATTATGGCTGGCTCTGACATTGGTGTGAGGTCCTCATTAAACTCCCTGCTACTGCTCGTTTATGAACTACTTCCACTTCAGCAGCTGCTGTTTCGTGTGTGTGTGTGTGTGTGTGTGTGTGTGTGTGTGTGTGTGGTCCGACATCTGTTGACTGGTCAGTTTTTGCTTGGACCAGGTCCCTCGTTCCCTCATGGAATGCTAAAAGAAAGTTAAAGCAACTCTAAAACACTGATGGTAGAAGTCACAGGTGGAAGGTGATACTTAATGCGTCATGCTTTTTTCCTTTAAATGCTTCTTTAGTGACTTATTATATCATCAGCTGTCTTGAGCACCGATGAGTCTTGCTATTAGAGTCATTCTGCCACAACACACTGTCATTGTCTTTATGCATCACTAACTTACTATAGGTTTATTGCTTTGCTTCCAGACCAAGGACAAGGTCTCCACCAATCTCTCTATCTCTCTTGCTCACTCACACACACACACACACACTTTAGACCTACTCGGCAGCTCTTGCTTATGAAACTGATAGAAAGCTCAATATCATCTCGGCCCTTAGAGCAAAGTGATTCTTGTGCTTGAGCTGATGAATAGCCCTAAAGAAGAAATGAATCTGTGGCACTCCAGAGCCTGCCTTCTCCAGTGACTCGGCCTGATTGCTTTTGTTCTCTCTCTCTCTCTCTCTCTCTCTCGCTCTCTCTCTCTCTTTCTCGTCTGGCACCTCTTTGTCCTCTCTCTCTCTCTCTCTCTCTCTCATTCCACTCCCTGAAAACCGACCTGTAAACCGGCACCAGAAACCCTTTCACTCACGCACACAAGCAGCCTGTTCGGTTCTGCGTTCCTATCATGTAGCGTAAAATCATCTAGAGCGTGTACATTGTGTCCTCGTGATCCACTTTGTTGTTCTACAATGCACTGGATCGCTGCGCTCTTTGTTTGAACTGAGCTTCTATTTAAGTGCTGTTATGCAAGGTGTGTTTCTTGGAAGCGACGGTTAAGTCGAGCGAGCTTCGGCCTGGAACTATGTAAATCATGCAGATGAGCGTCGAGCTCGGGCAGGGAACTCGGAGAACGCCCTTCAACAGCCATTAACAGACAAAGCTTCAATGCTGTGTGTGTGTATTTTTTTTTCTTCTTTTTTATCCTTACACATGATCCACTTCCAGTATATTGAGGTTCTAGTTTCTTTCTGTGTCCAGGAGGGCTCACCACTTTGTATGTGCCTCAGAGTCTCATTAGCTCACTATTGTCCAGTCATTACGTCTCAAATTGCACAGTCTCTCCGTGCTGCACTGAACAGTGGGCCCCACAGGGTAAAGCAACAATTAACACAAGTGTCAAGTGTAAGCCTCTTGTCAGCAGTTGGAACATGCTGTCATTGTTGCGTCTAGTGAAGTGATATCTTGCTCCCAAGAGGAAGTGTGTTAAATGAGCTTTTACATCCTAAATGATATTTTATTAATTTCCGCAGAAAAACCCACTTAAGCGGCGTGTGAAAATTAATCAATCGCTTTTTCCTCAGTAGGCTTCGCTATCAAGATTGATTCCGAGTTTCGCGGTCGCTCAGACAAAGGCCCCGGTCGTCGATATGGTCTCGGGTTTTAAACAGTCCTCACACACTCAGTTTAGTTGGAAGGGAAGACTACCTATATCTCCTACTCGACGTCCGTCTCTCTCCACCATATCAGCTGCTCCAGGGTTTTTTGCCCGTCTTTAATCTCATTAGCCTCAATAGCCCATAGCTTTGCATCGTATGAAAATCTTGACCTGCTTTTCTTATTCCTGATTTCTGTCCAATTTGGCAAAGGTTAGCTTGAAACAATTAATTCAACATGTCAGGCTTTCCTGAAATGACCTCCTGAAGCTGGGTGGAAAAAAAAAAAAAAAGTCCACTTGACGTATTACTGTGTCCCTTAAGAGCCTGCATTCTTTAGCAGAGTGTTTACATTCTTTGCACCATATAATTCTTGCTCAAAGTAGCGGTTCAGAAGCATGTCGTTGAGGTACGAGGGCCATGTTTGTACAGTGGTGTGGTCACGGTAGTATTGACCCCATAGACCATTCTCAGAAACCCACACGTCTCTGCTTGCTTTAAGTAAAGCTCGGAATTAACGATGTCCTGTTATCCGGATACACCGAGCTTAAGGACCAGGGTTACGGGACAGCCTAGTTCCCCGTCAATTTTCTTCCGAGACTACCTACCCCCCCAGGTTCATTAAAACAATTCAAATCTTTCTTTCCTGAAACTGAGTTCAGGATCCCTCATGCTCCTTTTCCCCGTCTCTGTCTATTTCCCCTCCTCTCTCACATAGCAGAGGCCCTTGGGATGCCGTGTGTGAAAGGAGATCTCCTTGCATGTGCCTGCCTGAATGTGTCAGCTTGTCACCCCCCAGAATACCCCCCGTGGCTCTTGGAGCATAGCAGTCAACGCCTGGCTGGTGAGGATTACATATGGACAACACTCAGACGCGTCCGCTCAAACAGCAGGATCGCACAGCTGGCGCACGTAAGCAAACTGAGTAAGAGCAAAGCCAACATACACACAAATTCATGTCGGGCTCAGACCAGTCTGGATGTGTGATATTACACACATCCAGACAGTACCTATGCACAGTGAGGTCTGACAGTCAAGGCCAACATGTGCAGTTATACAGTCTACAATTGCCATGGAAACCCGCGCACGCACACACACACACACACACACACACACACACACCATGTACGAAAGGAGGGGGCGCGTCTGCCACAGTAGCACCTTATCATCAGCACAGCACGTCGTTAGTGTGTCACAGTGCTGCTGTCTGGACCTTTCTCTCTCTCTCTCTCTCTCTCTCACACACACACACACTCACACACTCTCTTTCTCTCTGAGGGAATGTCAAGGACTCTCTTCGCCTTGTCACAACCTTCACTGCTGAAACACGACGCTGTGCCTGTAACAAAACCTCTCTCACTCACTGGTGCGAACATGAACCTGATCCATGTTCCTAATGAACTAATTAAACGTGAGGTATATTCTTAGATTTTAACAGTGCTTTGCTGCTCCAGTAGCATTCTTCGACCATTCAAAAAGAAAAATGGAAAAAAAAACAACATGACATCCTGAATAACCTTAATGCACTTTGCCAGTGGCAGCTTAATTGGTAACTCCCTTGTTGGATAAGGCCTTAGAAAGTGTGTCGAGGGAGATAAGATGCCTATGCATTAAAGGAATGCGCTGGCCACTCTGGTTCTTATGTAATCTCTTGTGGTGTTTGCAGAGTCCGTTACACTCTGGAAGGGTGAGACAGATGACTTTTGGACCAGCAGCACTAACTCCCTGCTTCTAATCTTTAGACAGGGATTCAAAACCGCTTGTTTATTATTGAGTGAAACTGTAGTTTCAGATGGATACCAAAAAAGGACATGAAAGTTGCTTGTCACTTTTCTAATGCTAAAACATGAAAACTAAAAAGGAATTGCTTGTTTTAGGGTTTTCAGATGTGGGTGGGGTTTTTTTCTTTCTTTCTTTTTTTTTTTTTTTTTTTAAAAGTCACTTTACTTGAAAGATGATTGTATTGTAAAGGCAAATGTTTTTCCAGTTTTCTTTTAATTACATTACCTTACATTAATTAGTTCATCTTCAGTAGTGTCTTTATCCTGGCCAGCGGATCTGGAGTTCCTATACCCGGAACTCATGGCATAAGGCAAGAATACACCCACGCCTAGGGGCAATTTAGCACTTCCTGCCATGATCTTGGGAGGTGTGAGGAAACCAAAGATCCTGGAAGAAACCCAATTGTAAACAGGGAAAATGTGTAGAACTGTACAGAGACAGTAACCTGAGCTCAGGATTGAACCTGATCGTACCCTTGGTTATTACTTTACTCCTGCAGATTCTGCTGTTTGTCATTCGACCAATCAAGAGTTTATTCAAGTGTGCTGAGCATGCATAATCTTCATATGAATCATCCAGACAGAAATTTCAAGAACTACTGTGGTTCAACAAGATTACACTGGCAAGGTTAAAGAGATAGTTCAAGGGTTTTTTTTTTCAAGCCTGTCTTAAATCAGAATTGAGGTGCATATAAGTGCATTACAATAGGTCTTATTCATTATAAATTGTCCCACACACTGACTGTGACGTTTGTCAACCAGTCACAGTGTATTTTGTGCAAACTTAACTCTTTCCATTCACCAGAACTAGCTGTACAATTAGCAAAACAGATATTCCTGGGGAAAGAAAAGAGTTGAATTTTAAAAAGACTATTATAACCAGGATGTCAAGTCCTAAACATCCTTCATTTCTAACATATATCTCAGACAAAATGGTGTTTTAACATGGGTTTATAGAATAACAGCTTCCTGTCATGATATTAGTTTTCCACTTTATCCTTTAGGCTTGAATTTTGAAGTTAGAACATTTTTTAAATCTGTGGTTAAGATCAGGACAGGTCAGAGAAGCGTATTTTAAACTAGTACAAGAGGTCTCAGGCAGCATTAGCTGTTTTATGATTTTTTTTATGCATTACTTGAAGAACTTAAAAACTTTAGATTTGTATCTATTATTTTCTATATAGACTGTACACTGATCAGGCATAACATTACAACACTAACTGTTATGCCCAGTATTGCTCAGGTTCCCTTTCTGCCACTGGGGCAGTCCTGGCCCCTCTGGGTGTGGCTCTGCAGGGGGGGTGTTATGGTGTCTGGCTTCAGGATGTGGGCAGTGGATGCTTTGTGTGCTGTGGGTTGTGCAATGGGTCTGCCATTTATCGGACTTGTTTGTCTGACACATCCCATGGGTACTCAGTCAGATTGGGATCTGGGCTGTTTGAAGGTTGGGACGACGGCATTGGGCTCTTCGGCTGCCAGGCCCTGTGCATGATCAGCTGTGATGCACTGAGTGTTCTGGTACCTTTCTATGGTGACTAGCATTACTCTTTTTTGGGGAATTTGTCCTGCATTGGTTTTTCTGTGGGATCGGACCAGACAGGCTGGCCATTGATTCCCATGGGCATGGGTGAGTCTTGGTTGCCCCTGATCTTGTCACTATTTTTTCTGGTACTGTATATAACTGATAATCACTGTTAATGTGTTAATGTTTTGTGCTGTTATTGTTATCAGTGTAAATAATTGCAGCAGTTGGTATGGCCTCATCTCACCCCTGAGCCCTGCTTTCATCATCGAGGCAACCTGTGATTACCTGCAGAAACAAAAGCAAGCGAAAACCAAAGACTGTGAAAGAACTGTGACAGGTTCTTCCTGAAATGCTAATCTTAATAACTGCGCGACAATGTGTCTGAATGCAACTTTCTAGGAAAAGGCTGGTAATGCTACATGTGGGCCTGGTTTAAGTTTTACGCTTGCTGCTAAACAGCACAATGACACAGTGGGTAGTATTCCTACTTCACAGTTCCAGGGTTCCTGTTACTGTGTGGAGTTTTATATGTTCTTTCTGTGTCCTCAGGGTTCTCCGGTTTCTTCATTCCTCCCTAAAACATGACTGTAGGTAGCTTGTGTAAATGTGTGTATGTGTGTGTGATGGACAGGTACCACATTCAGGTTCTATTCCCACCTCACACAATTATCCAGTTTAAATGCTTCCTGGAGATAAGTGGCTAAACGTTTAATGCTCTTTATAATCTTTTTTTTTTTTTTCCTAACAGTTTAGTAGTTGTGATGTAGTTTACAACATTCTCTTTTTATATCACATGTGCCTAAAGTTTTTGTCCTGTCCTGTAACATTGTATAAGTTGTGTATCGTTTTGGCCTGTATCTCCTAGAAAAAAAACGACGGTGCCAACATCTGGTCAGCTGGCTGCTTCCTGTTGCGCAATTACCGACTTCAAATCACTCAAGCTGAACTGGGGCTCCAGCCAGGACTAAAGGAACTACGTTCCACTGTAATCTATTCCATCCCTGGGTGCATGGAATCTTTACATGCTCTAATCTGCCTTTGACACATAATCAATGAAGCAACCACCCACGTGAAATTCATCTACTTGCACTAGTGTCTTGCACTCGCTGTTGGCTTCGGTGCAGACATCGCTGTTACACATCTGCATAGCGTTAAAATCGCTCAGAGATTTATTCCCTCGAATACCAGGGGCTCGTTCTCCCTCTCTCTCGCACACACATAGACGCCTAGTTTTCATATGAACTGGCCAAGAAGTAATGCAGAATTTCATACTCTCGATCCGTAGAGACGTTCACATCAGACTCCGCACAGTTCATAGTCCCCCAGCTGTGCCATAATAGTAATATCATCTTAATATTATAGTTTTAGAGTGGATCTAGTCATACCATTACAGTCTTGAAAAGCAATACACTGTACATTTTTGCAATCTCTCTGAGAGAACTGTTGTTTCTCCAGTGCTTACTGTTTTACAATGCCGTTAAAACCCTAACCCTTGTTTAGTACCTTAGAGAGGCTTTTGAACATTTCTAACCAAAAGTTTTATGTGCTGTATTGATGTGGTAAACAGTACATATTTGAATGCTTGTTTATTTCAGACACTTCAAATAGAAAAGTCACACAACTAATCTATATAGACAGATCGCTTATGATTTTATTTTTTCTTTTATTTCTTTTCTCTCTCTTTTTTTTGATAAATTGATGCAGACATTTTTCCATTCCCTTATGCTCAACCCATGCTGTGTTTCTCAAGTGTTCCCTTCAAATTCCACTCCGTAAGTCTTGGGTTTGAGCCTTCCACCGCTTGGGTGGTGCCGTCAGCGGAGTGGAGCAGGGCATGCTTGCCTTTTATAGGGCCAGACAATTCGTGTTCTCACAGAAAGAGTGTGGCTGCAAAAACGAGACTGTAAACCAGTTTTGGTTTGGAGAGGGTCTCTGACAATGCGCTTCTTGGCAGCTCACCATATAAGCCGTGAGAAAGAAACATAGGAAACATTCACAGTCTGGTTAATAACACGTATGATTTCTGGATGAATAGGAAAATCTGGGTGAAAAAAAAAAAACACGTAATTTCGGGGTTAATGATGCTACTTAGTGAAGCAGTAACATTTAATACACTAACGAAGAACAAACAAACATCACGCTTGAGGACAGTGCAGTTTTTCAGCTTGGTTATATTCAACCGTAAAGTGGTTCCACTAAAAAAATGTTTTTCTACCATTTTTCCAATTCTCATAGATCATATGTGATGGATGTTAGTGGTCTGGCTTGGCCCGAATACTCCTGTGGTCTTAAAAAAAAATCCTTGGCAGAAACACCATCTCGCCGTGTGGGATTTCTGCTGCTGTTATATGGATCAATGCATAACACATGACCTGTCCTGGGTGCATGTTTTACACTGAAATGCTTCACCCCAGTGAGCCCACCACAACTCTCTAGTACACGCATTTTTATCTTCCACTCTCTCTCACACCCACATACTGTATGTAAGTTTCATGCCTCTTAGCCTAACAGTGCTCTAAAGCAACAGGCACTCAAGTCTAAACAATGATTTCTCACTCGGGACTGAGTGATTACTCTATATCAAGTCGATATCTTATTGGATTTACCTCTGTGTCTAAATGGTATATCAATATAATTGTATTTTTTGATTAAAAATACACATCCTGTTATTTAGTTGGCATTACGTTGGTAAAGGGCCAATGTTAATTAACTAATAAGAATAGGAAAGAGGTTGATTAAAGTAGATATGAATGATGGAGCAAAGGCCAGTCCCTCTGGTTCAATCCCACAGAAAATCCAATACAGCACGAATCCCTGAAAAAATAAATGCTGGCCATGATAGAAAGGCGCAGAAGACTTAGTGCACCACAGCATGGGGCTGCCATACAGGCCTCCACACTCCCCAGATCCCAGTCCGATCAAGCAACCATGGGATGCTCTGGAGAAAACAAGTCCAATCCACAGAGGCCTTAGCCTGAACTCACAGCACCCAAAGGATCCACTGCCAACATCCTGGTGCCAGACACCAAAGCACGCCCTGAAGAGCCACACAGGAGGGGCCAGAGCCACCCCAGTGGCATAAGGGGAACTTAAAACCGAGGTGGTTTTAATGATTTTAAGGTTATGGTTAATCGGGGTATTACCTAAAAAAATAAATAAATAAATATTTATATATATATATATATATATATTTTGTTCTATGACCCAAATAAACAAGTAGCCTACTTTAAACCCTCACCACTCTGACAGTTACTAACATGATCCTGCTAACGCTGCTGTAAATGTATCATTGTGCATACATCTAAACGAACGTCTTTATTTCTCCCAAAGCTGCGAATCTGACCATTTTCTTACAACTGCATGAAGTCAAAACACCTCTGCAGGATTCAAGTTTAACTGAAACTTGAACTTTCAGTTCAAATCCATATTTTTATTATCTGCTCATTCCCAATAATTTATTCGCACTCAGTTACATCTCTATTATATAGTGGAATTGCAAACTGTGACAAACTGTTGAGCCGTAGTGTGTGCATCAATCATTCATTGGAAATTCTGAATGCCATCATCAGGTGATGCCCTTGAGTTTACTACCAATAAAATGCATGAAGCTCAGTTCCATCATGTATTCTGGCATGATGGAGTGCCAGAAGGTATCATTACAGACCAAGGACACCAACTTCACACTCCAGTTAAGAGACATCTGAGCTGCGCCTTAGGGCCAGGCTTCTGTCCTGGACGTGTCCTCAGTAGAGCGTTTTTAGAGCTCCGTCTCTGCTGTCAGCTCGTCACCTGGACCCCATAAATACCTTACTTTTATTTTTTCTATGCACACACCTGCTATTATTCTCTCCTCTTTGTGCTTTTATTTCCCTGGCCGTTTAATCAAATTTGTTCTTCCACATGTACAGTACAGTAATCGTACAGTATATTAGTGTTTCTCCTCATGCACTTTCATCCTACTTACTTATCATCACAGCGCAGGAAATATCTCAGGAAATTTCACACAATTAAGTTAAAGCATTTTAGTCTTGTTTTGATTCATCTACTGAATATGACTTTGATGAATTGCCATGTTTTATGTAACGCAACCAGCTTCCCTCCACCCTTCTCTTATATATACTGTAGTACTCAAATGTGGCACAATCATCCAGAGACGATAACTCATGTAATTTACACCTTTTTTCAAAGCTGTGAAAGGCATACAGCAAACATTAATTTTTTTTTTCAATAAGAAAAGCCTTCCAGATTCCTTTTTTTCCCTAAAGAATGAATTTGATTATATCATGCCATTTATTCAGTGGCATTTCATCAGTCTGCAGTACTGTCAGGAAGCGTAAACGTTTCCTGAGTGTAATCACCAACCACTGAAATCTCCCCTGAGACAGCAAAAAAAAAAAAAAAAAGATGCAGATTCTATATGATATTGCTTAAATACATCATCTAAAGAGTCAATTTTAGAAGAGCTTATAATATCAGATTTGCTTTTTCCTCTACTCGAAGTCATGCTGTCATGTTGGATATAGCATGGCTGTGATGTGATTGTAGACATGAAGGCATCACAGCCGTGCTATATCCAGCAATACAGCACGACCTAGAGTGTGATATTGCTTTTATATAACAGTCCCACAAACACCATTTATTATCAACAGATTATGAGTTGTTTTTTTTAATGAACCAGTTAGTTATTTAGTCTACAGCACATATTCTTCAGCAACTGGCAGAACGAAATGACAGTGACTGACAGTTCTTACTGATACTATGTAGCCAAAAGGTGTAGAGAATAAACCATGGACGTGGTGGACATCCCTGTAAAGTTTCTCTATATATTTTCCCTTGTATTCTTGGATTTAGAACATCAGCTCACCATATAGGGTGTACAGTCCATTGTTTCCATGTGGAGCCCTTGATCCAGGGTTGGAGAGCGATTTGGGATTCAGCTTAGGAGTTAGTTAGCCATAAAGAAATGAACACTGATAGTTCTATTTTGACTCAGAATGATGCAATGAATGAAGCAATTGTTAAAGAGAGAAAGCTTTGTTTAAGATGACAGTGTTATCAAATGTGTTTTTTTCGGCTTCAGTGACTGGTTTTGAATGTGGTTTTCCACTGGCAGTTCTCTCTCCTCAGTACTGCAGACTGTACAGACCGACTTTCACCTACGCTATGATCGATAGTTAGTGTAATTAACAGTTGTAGAACACGAAGTCATATAGGTAAATGTCCCAGTGCTGTCCATTCTCAGTGCTTGTGGAAAGCCTCTCGTCCAGTTGGAATCGCCTTAACCCACTGAGCTACCACTGCGGTGTGTCTTTTTTTCCCACAAGCACAAAGGCTGATATAAAGTACAATTCAAAAACTTCGCCAAAACGGTTCAAGTAAAGTTTTTGCCTCGAAAAAGGATTTGATGATAATTGATGTTGACTCTGTCTTGTTTTCATTTGAACTCGCATTTTACTTGGTCTTGACCCCATTAAGAGTTGATCTTGACTGGTTCTTGGCGAGCTCTGCTTTTAGAGCTGTCTTGGACTTGACAATGGTAATGTTCATGACAGCTCTTGGAACAAAAAAAATATATAGTATTTGTTGTACTCTTCTAATAGAAAACATACTGTAGTGATAGGATGTATGTAAACTGATACTGTACACAAAATGTGACATTTATTTTAAATGCATCTACAGTATGCATCTAATATCATTAAAAGATGAGCATTCCAGAGCTTTTCCCACCAACTTGAGACATATTTCAGAAACGTAGCTGAGTGAATTTCTTTGCATTTCTCCTGACATTCAGAAGTGATGCCTGAAGTTACCTGTTTGATCATCTACTTAGACTAAATTGCTTTAATAACACCATGAAAGGTTCACATCTAGTGCAAAAATGCCACCGAGCTTCCTATGAAGGCATGCTGCCTTGGTAGCCTTGGTAACCTCCTTCTCTTTTTCATCAGTACCACTTGTCTTCCACACGACTCCATTCGTCCAAAACCCATTTTACCCTCCTTACCTAATGCACTTTTGCTCTCTTTAGCCTTTCTCAGTCTTCAACTCTTCTGCTATTTAATGTAGAATTACCACCCACATGTTCCTTTTTGGGGGGGGGGGGCG
>JAQMYG010000036.1:24666182-24688206 GCA_030014215.1 Clariallabes teugelsi | reverse complement strand
CATTTACCCCCCCCCCCCCCCCATTCTCTCTGTCTCTCTCCTCTGTCTTTTTCACTCACCTCATTGAAGTCTTTGTTCATTGGCATATGTAACAGATTTAATTATCTGAGAGGATAATTGTAAGGCATCATGCCCCCGGCTCATACACTCCTGAGAACGAAACCCAAGGGTACAAGGAATCGGAGTGAAGTAAGGCATGGTCAGGGCACTTGCTTGTACCTGCCTAAGTGTGATGGATACTCTGTGTGCTACTTGTGTTTCAGAATGAGCATGAGAAAGAGAGTGAAACAGAGAGAGAGAGAGAGAGAGAGAGAGTGAGGTATGTCCTCTGTGATTTAGGTCATGTATTTAGTAGCTGAGTCACCCAAGAGAGAGATAGAGAGCGAGAGATAAAGAGCAAGAGATAAAGAGTTAGAGATAAAGAGAGAGAGAGAGAGAGAGAGAGAGAGTCTTTGGTCTGGGTTCTGGCAAGTGTGTAAAACTCTCTGTAGTCCATCACAGTTTGGTTATTTCTCGACTTGGAACTTGGGAATAAACTAGTGAGATGAATCGGATGTCTTTAAGCAAGAAAATGAGCTAACTCTGATAGACTCTGACCCTCCAGGACTGGAGAGGTAAGCCCTGTAAGCCCTGCCATAAATCAAATACTCTATCTCTCTTTCTCACAGTCTCTTTCTTTCTTTCCTTCTTTATTTCTCTCTACTTCTCTTTATGGGATTGCAGCAAACTCCAGTAACTATGCTCCAGTCAGAATACGTTCATCTCCAAGCAGAGAAATTGCCTCTGAGATGCATTAGTCTGCACACTAATCAGTTAAATGGACTGAGTTCCATAGTACTGGGTGAGATTCTATAGCATCATCCTGTCTCCACTTCCCCCATCCTTCTTTGCTGCAAAGCCATTTCTCTTTCTCTATATTAGCAGTTCTACAGAAGCACTGCACAACACTACAATGCAACTCATTCCCTGTGCATGGCTTTTGTCAGCTCTAGACATTTAAATATGTCAAACCCCCCACCAAAAAAAATCGTCTGTTTTGTACGTTTCCTTCCTCGCATGAAGCTTTGTGTGTTTCGCTGTATTCTTATTGAGTGACGGCAGTTTTGTTAAGGCTTGTAGGAAGCTGCTCAGAAAACTGCGAATTACAAAAACAGGCGGTTTGAAAGCCACATCGTTGAAAGTGAACACTCCTCGAAAGTGTGCGCTTGAGCTCTGGCAGCCAAAACAAAGCACCTCATTTTCTTGTTTAAAGGTACAGTGTGGTTAGTTAACAAACCATGGGATTGGGTCGTGACATCTGTAGACGTGCTGTAACACATGCGTGCGCACACTTCTACATGCTTACACGCTCAGACATTCAGCTCTCGGGGCTTTGTTGAGAAGTCTTTTGTGAAGGCTGCATTGAATTCGACAAAGCTCTGCGATACTGAGTCAGACTCCTCGGCCGTCCTCTGTCTCCCGCATTTTTCTTTCGCCGTCGGTCCGTCTATGTCTATTGCTCCGAAATTCTTTTCATAACTTCTCCTCTGCCGGTTCAAGGGGAGTCTTTCCACCGTCTTCTTCGTCTGTCTCTGTCTTATTTTGCTCCCTTTCCCACCAGCACGGAGACACTACACATGTAGCAGTAAGGAGGATAATCTACCTTCCTGAAGCTCTCCCTGGAGCCTATCCATGCCTCATCTTATCACCAAGCACTCATCGGAACATAAGCAGCACTTAAGCTCATGCCAGCATATGACGGAGAAAAGGAGTGGGAGAGAGAGAGGGCTGCCTATCTAAACAGGAACTTATGGAGGCATTCCACGTGTGGAAAAGGAAGCCGTGACCTCCATCCCCCAACTCTCCCAGGATGTTCGCGCGCGCACACACGTACGCTTATTCATGGAAATGGCACTCTAATTCAGTCCCAGAGGTCTTGGCCACAATTAAACCCCTACACACATCCATTTCTTTCTTAGACAGCTGAGGATTCTATCCGATATAATGCGCATTGGCACCATAAATTGATGGTAATGTGAATCCTAACAGTAATGATGATGTAATACAATTTCACACCGTTCAATCGACAAATGCTTTCATTTCAAAATTGTAGAATGTAAAATGCCAAGACAGTTATGAATTGCTGTGTATATGCATTCAATTATTAAAATAACACATTTTGCTAGTTTATTTAATCTTTGCAACAAAAGACTCAGACAATATTAGATATTATTTTTTGCATATTGTGTGTGTGTGTAGTTTCTTAGGCTATTTCCTGTGTTTGAGTGGGTTTTCTTCCACCTCCCACACAAACACACTTGTACATGGGCAACTTTACATTGCCCCTAGGCGTGACTGAGCATGCAAATAAGTGTGTGTGTGTGTGTGTGTGTGTTGCCCTGCAATGGGCATGCTCTCCTGCCTTGAGCTCAGTGTTCTCCTCATCCACTGTAATGGAAAAAGTGCATACTGGACATGACTCAATATATTTTATGTCAAAACAGACCAGTTTATGGGTTGGACATGCTGATGTAGTGTGTTAAAATAAGACTTTAGGAATACTGGAGAATTTCATCGGTTCGGCACCATGTTTTGGCTCAACTAGTCCCACCATCCCTTAAGATACAAGGAGGACGTTCAGTAAGACTCTTCTCTGGACTGGAAGTCAGCTGGTGGAATTTTCCCTGACTGTTCAAACTGCTGAATCACTGGATGTCTTTAAACAAAAACTGAAGTCCAGATCTCAACTCCAAGCATGCCATGAAGCACTGCATCCATAGGGAAACAGCAATAATGTACTAGAATTTGTATTTTAATATAATACGATTTGACTTTACTTAACTGGTTTCCTCCCACAGGCCAAAGACATGCAGATTAGGCTAATTGGCGTTCCCAAATTGCCCGTTTTGTGTGTATGCCCTACGATGGATTGGCACCCTGACCAGGGTGTACTCATCCTCATGCCCTAAGTCTCCTGGGATAGGCTCCAGACACCGGTAACCCTCAATACAGGATAAAGCGGTATAGACGATGATGAGTGTACATAACCCTCTCCTCTCCTACAGTATATTCCTTCTCGGTCCCTGACTTATATACACTGGAATGATGATATATTTTTGGTAAATAATGCACAGCATTTCTGTATGCTGATTGTTGCATCTGTCAATACATGTTCAGTGGAAGATTAAAAAAGTAAACATTTAATTGCAGTAAGTGTTAAGAATTTCATGTTACGCGTTGATTATCCAGAATAATTACAGATTTTTAATCAAAGAGAAATGAGATGTTAAATGTTGGATAAAACTAACAAACCAAAGAGTTCAAATGAATGAATTGAGTGAAACAATTTTTCTCTTTTAAACACACACTTAAAATAGTGTATTGAGCCATGCAGTAAAGATTTTATACCTCCTACAAGCTTCCTTGCAGAAATAAGTAGAACATAAACATTCGCTTTTACACAGCTTGGCTGAAGTTGCTGTTTCAGAAAGGTCAAATTATTGACTTGCATTAAGGAAAGAAAGCAACCAAGGAGATTTAAAAAACTGTTCAACACATTGTTAGAGGGGCATTCAAGTCAATCTAGGACTGTGATTGTGCAGAATAACAGCATAACCTTTATTTCTCTATATAATCCCCTGTTACAATAATGTATTTATCCTGGCTTTTCACTAGTGCATGGATACCATCAAGGTAGAACATTTTCTCAGCACGCCGGAGCTATGATCGGACTTCCTGCTGGTAACAAGTTATTCGTCAATTTTCAAGGATCAGGCATTCCACTTCACGGGAACGACTTCAGCGGGCTCCGAGCCATCTCGGCCTGGGGCGTGATCATCATTCATGGAAGTACGGCATCCTTTAAAACGTTTGCACCATTTAAATGTTCTACTGCGGCTAAAACAAAAGATACAGTGCTTGATGTCTTCTGTCATTGTCAATCAGATGTACACTTTACATGCATACATTTGTTCATGTGTGAAGGCTGGACTTGAACGCCTCTCATAAAAACCTGGAAGGTTTTTGTGAAAAGAAATGTATGAATGGAGATCATTTAAATGTTTGGTGAAGTTGCTTTCTAAAAATGGACAATGGAAATCACAGCTATGTTTAATAGAGAAAGTAAGAGCAGTTTCACATTCACACTGTGATGAGAAATCATAGGATTGGGACTAAACAGCTATGTGATTGTAAGAAAAGCACTTTCTAGAATTTCCTAGAATCCTAGAATTTCCTAGAATCAGATAAAAGGCTTAAATTTGCTAAAAAGCATAAAGACTTTGAAGCAAGGAAAGAACGTCCATGTCGTCTGATGAGTCCAGATTTATCTTTGGTGAATATGAGTAATAATTTTTACACCTAATTTGGCCACACCATTGTGCAGCGTAATCAGAGCTGTGGGTGCTCAAATGAGATCTTAGAGTGTGTGACTTTTTTTTTTTTTTTTCTTTCTTTCATATTACCGTATTATGATGTGTTAAACCACAGCATTGTTGAATTCGCTAATCTGCGCTTTCAAAGGTGTTGAGGTGTGATTTTTTATTTATTTATAAAACACCTTTGAGAGGCTGTAATTCCAATCATAGAATGAATACTTTAATATAATCCTAATAAATTATAATTTTATTATAACATCATAGTAACAACTAATTTAGTGGAATTTACGAAAAGGACTAAAATCTGATTTTTAAAAAATATCTCTCATAGAAAAGGATTCAGGATGGGACACTTTGTGGTTTGTCTGACATATGAATAAGTTGCATTATTTATAATGAGTATTTATACTCGCTATGACGTAAGTGATAACAGAAACCAACTTATTCCATTACATTACACCTAATTATAATCTGATTCATACGATGTGTCATTCTTTTATTCATATTTTTAAGAGTTGGCAGATTGCTATGGTTTCTGTGAAATAAAACAAGTTTGACATGTTGTTATAGGAAAATAATCCACTTCAGGGTGGTAGCAATAACTCAGTGCCAGGCTACATTATTCCACCATGTCACTTGTTTCGTCCTAGAACTGCTCTCTCTCTTGTGGGGCCAATAGTGTTTGATTAGATAGAAGTCTTCAGATTGGGTTTATTATCTTGCTACGTAAAAATTTTTTTCAAAGTGCTTAACTTGTCATATCAAAATGATATGAAACCAAAAATAGATATGCATTATAATGCTAGTTCAACAAAACATTGCATGTTACCACATCTGTCTCACACACACACGCACACAGAGAGAGAGAGAATGTGAGAGAGAGAGAGAGAGAGAACATATCACCAAATATCCCCTGTGTACTGATCAATCAAGGTATCTTTGAAGTTTTACACACACACACACACACTCACACAAACACACATGATGGGTCCAGCCAACAACAAACAGTCCCTAGGGCAAGCAGCCAGATGTGTTTTATCTGCAGGGTGAAAGGTCAAGTAGAACAAATCACACAGAGTCATTACCAATAGCAAAACAACTTTCTCCAGCCTAGCAGGTACACAGCTCATCATCTATTCTGGCTCTGGCAATCTTTATCCGTAACTACTGAATCAAATGTTTCTAATTTATTTTTACATTTTAGTTTTTTATGATCACACAGATAGTTAACAGATGGGTAGGGATTTGGTTTATTAAGGAGCACGTGTGTAAGACGGTGGCAGATAGCAGGTGAGTGTGCACACCTTACAGAAATCAGACCTCAGATTTATGTTAATCTTAGAGACTGGAGGGGGAAAAAAAAGAAAGACTGAAAGTAAATGATCCGGTAATATCTGAACAGCTCCTGACCTTTGCACCAGAAAAGAAGCTTACTCATTAGTATTCGGAGTTTGGTTTGCTCTCTCTTTATCTTTCACACCACTATGTAAAAGGAAAAAACATCAAACCTCCCACCCAAAAAAAAAAAACAGATGTTGCTTCTTGTGAACGCTTCATCAGAATGAGTAAATAATGAAAATAAATTGCTGGCATTTAAGGAGGCTTTATCGGTGAACATGAGTGAAAAACGAAACCGAGTCATGTGTGATTGAGAGGCCTGCACGGCCTACACTATACAAGACTGTCTGAAACCATGTGTTTTCCTCTGTCGTAGTATCAATTTCAGACACTAACAATGTACTTCCTGTGGGGGTCCACAATTAATAACAGCAAGACTCTTTACCCTGATAATGTACTGTTGTAATGTACTGTATAGTCAGCAGGTTATTTGGTATGATGTATTACACATTTTTACAGTAAAAAAAAGTTGAATCATTATGTTAAATTCATGGGTCTTTCCGGGATTAATAGTTAACGTGAAATCTTGAAAACACCAACATTCGACTGAACTAGGGCAATTTATTGATCAGCATTGATACTGTGTCTAATGACTGCAATTAATTTGCAGGATGCTGCTGTTAGTACACTATAATGCCAAAGGTTTGTGGACATATGACCCTCACACACACACAGTTTGGACACAAGTTTGAATTTATTTTCTACATTCAAAAACTATTAAATAACATGTGGCATTACGTAATTAAATAAAAACAAAAAGAACAGTCAGTGGTTGTTTTAAGACACGAAGAACAGTATTGTCAAGTGCATTTACAAAAACCCATCAAGCACCATGATGAAACTGGCTCTAATTAAGACCATCCCTGGAAAGCAAGACCAAAACTTACCAGTGCTTCAGAGGAGAACTTCATTCAGAGTCACCAACCACAAAAAAATCACCAATGAAGCCGTTATTAAGCCTTTACAGAGCATGAGTAGCAGACACATCTCGATATCAACTTTTCAAAGATAGCATACTTTGGATACATTTAACATTATTTTATAATCTATAAAGAAATAAAAATCACGAAACCCCATGGAATTAGAAGGTATTTTTGCCTTTTGAACATCTTATTCCAGATGTTTCCCACCTCTGCTCCTCTCTTTGTTGTTATAATAACCTCCATTCTTCTGGGAATGATTTCTAGATTACTGTGGGAATTGTGCTTGTGCAGTCACGAGAGCATTAGTGAGGTCAACCACTGATGTTGGACGAGAAGGCCTGGTGAGCAGTCGACGTTCCAGTTCATGGATGTCCCTCGAGTTCTGCGCAGGAAGTTTTTCCATTCCGACCATGTCTTCATGGAGCTCATTTTGTACACAGGAGAATTACCATACTGTAACAGGTTTGGGTCTTTTAGTTTGAGAGAGGGGACAGTGTAATGCTTACAATAGCATAAAAAGACATTCTAAACAATTGTGTGAAGCCAAATTTTGGCAAAAAATTTGAGAAAGCCTACACCCTTGTAATGGCAAGTTTTGGCCATAGAGTACATTTTACTGTTTGGCAACACATAGAGGATTATATTCATCATTGTTCTATCGATTCAGACTGGCATTCCCAGGTGCCTCCTCCACCATGAGCATTTATAGGCATGTAATTGCAGCACAATATAAAACTAATGATATACCAGTTAATTAGGATTGTGAGCCAGCAATTTTTTTTCTTGAAATCTGTTTTTAAACAGTTCCAATATAAGATGTGAATGATATAAATGTCCTTGGTTTTTCTTGTTTTGTACATCATATCTGACTATTCAGCATGTCAATGGATCCCCTGGGTCTGCTTCTAGGACAACAACCCCCTCCCCAATTACCCTCTGCTGACATGCCTGGGTATTTCATCATTTTCTTGCATATTGGAAACATTTATAAAGATTTATTTCAAGAATTTTTAATCATATCATCCCATATGATCTATGACTCTTTCCTCTTATTTAAAGCTCAGCTATTACTGCAGCTAAAACAGTAAACTAAAGCAGCCGAGTCTCATAATTTTGCATCTTGTCTTCGCTCAAGATTTCTAACCTCTTACCACGTCAGGGAATTTTTCTTGCCACTTCCTCATTACGGTTCCAGCATGCGTTTGTGGCTACATCTATTGTTAAAACTGTTAAACAAATATAGTTTAGTTATAGTTAAATCGATTGAACTGAAAAGCATATTTTAATGACATATGGCCATAGTCAGCAGGTTGTGTGAATGTTGAGTTTCATGCTGGATCAAGCATGAAGAACAAAGGCAAGCATCTGGGTTTGATGTGGGAAGAAGGCGTCTTTATTTCTTCTGTGTGCACTTTCAGTTGTGATTGCCAGAATCATTTGAATCATCGCTTCTAATTTGCCATACGCCCACACATATCACATTTTTTAAAGGCAGGAAGATAAAGAAATTGGTAGCTGGAGGTACTTTACAGTCAGACATTTCACTTCATTGATCATCCATGATATTTACTGCAACCTAAAAGGTTCATCGATTAACATAGAACAATATCTTATCTGTCCATATTTGTCACCTACCTCATTTTTGACCAACTCATGACGTGAATGCGCTTCTTTGAAGACAAGCTTGAAAATAGAGCTGGAGATAAATAACATGATTGGCAGTTTCTATGTATCAGAGCGTTTCATTTATCACTTACAAGACCTGACAGAGACAAGGGCAAATGGGCTGACGATGACCCAGTGGTACATCCTCTTGTCAGAGAGAAGGGATGGGCACGATGACACGTGATTGACCAGAGCCTGACTAGTGAGAATGATGATTCACACGTCACATCCCCCACAGAGTGGCCCTTGTCTCTGACATTAGGACGCCTTTCAGAGCTGTATGCTCTTACCCCCATGCAGCCTTGGGGTGAATCAACAAGTCAGCTACTGAAAAAAATAATGACATAAATGTGGTCAGCTTTAGCCTTGGATACCCACTGCCATGCACACATTAACACATTCGATTCAATCCATCAGCTAATTGTTCATAATCTGTAGGAAGTGAGACAGCTGTGTCGGAGCAGAGGACACTCTGTTGTGATATGCTTGTCTGCTGAAACTGGAATACTTTAGATATTTTCCATGACCAAAAAAAGCATCTTTTCTGAATTACTTCATTTAATAAGTTGGAGGAGAGGTGATGATGGAAAGATAGGAGGGTTCCCCAGTTGATCCAGAGCTCAAATTTCATTGTCATCTATCTGATGAAAAAACACCTGTTGCTAGATTTCTGCAGAACTACCCGTGTGTGTAAATGAGTGTGCTTGCTGTCCAGAGAAGGTCAAAGGGTGCATTCTCACATCACTCAAGGTGTTCCTGGGATACACCCGGGAACCACCTCAATCCTGACCAGGTGAACGAACGTGCATGAGCATCTGTTGGTTCATCACTTTATCTTTAAAGAATTTTCTAGACATTTTCCATCAATGTGTCTGTTATGGTCATTGCTGGCTCAGTAGTGGGTTTCACGCCTGCCATGCGGAGGGGTTCGATTCCCACCCGATGCCCAGACCCCAACCATTGGATGCAGCGCTGGTCCCAAGCCTGGATAAAATGCTCATGAAGGGCATCAGGTGTAAAACCTGTGTGATGGTCCGCTGTGGCGACCCCTCGGCGGGAATAGCTGAATGACTTATGACGACAGCAACATCCAACAGTGTATCTGTATCTACGCATCTGCTTCTGATTCCCAACCCTTAAGCCACACCTCGCTCTAGTATTTAGATGTTCATACTATGGAAAAC
Source organism: Clariallabes teugelsi (assembly GCA_030014215.1). NCBI lineage: Eukaryota > Metazoa > Chordata > Actinopteri > Siluriformes > Clariidae > Clariallabes > Clariallabes teugelsi. Next base: position 24,678,681 of record JAQMYG010000036.1, on the reverse strand, counting down.
CTTGATAAGCTGGATCGGGTGCATTTCTGGGCTTAACTCAGGTTTCAGGAGTGGGTTGAAGAATGAGGATTAGATAATGCTCATTCAGTGTTGTTGGAGAAGGAGGATTAGGTAAAGCCTAGAATTGTCAAGTTTGGGCACATTGTCTTTTCAAGTGAACCAGCCTGACTTCACTTGTAAACCAGTCAGTCTGGGCAGCCTGAACTCGGCTGCCTTTAGCCCTTCCCCTGATGAGCAGGACACCCTGCTAGTAGTGTTTGACGCGCTCTGCTCAGACTCACACGGAGTTCTTGGTGCGAGTCGAGGAAGACAAGTCCACTGGTCGAAGAGAAAAGGCAGAAGTGGCGTTATTTGCTGGATCTATTTTCGATTTCCTAGCGAGACTTTAAAGCGAAGGCGGCGCTGATTGGGCAGTGCGGAGTCACGCGGTGTGCACTCGCTCTGCCTCGCGCCCGTCCGTGAACGCGACTCAGCCTGCCTGCCTGCGCTAGCGGCGCTTCGAGCTCCCTGGATCCTCCTCACAATTATTCTTAATTACCCACGAACCTTTTTAAAACCCTCTTTTTCTTTGTCGTGAGACGTTTCTCCCTATCATGGGCGACAAAAAGAGCCCGACCAGGTAAGAAATGCCACCGTTTGGACGTCCCTGAGAGAAAGAAAGACTCCTGTTTGTTCGGCGGCGTTTCCGTGCCGTTTTTTTTTCCGGGCTCGCGCTATTCACACGCTTTTCCCCCCCTGAAGGAGTGTTTGTGTGTGCGGGTTTTTTTTTTCGGTTCGTGTGCTAGAGAGAGAGAGAGAACAGTGCAGCTATGGCGGCTTCTCTCCTCTTCTCCTCTCTTCTCCTCTCCTCTACCCCTACTGACTCGAGCAGCTAGTCACTCACAGACAAAGGGAGATTTACAGGAGGATACATCGGGCCTCGTCGGAAAAAAAAACATGTATTAACTGCCACTTTAGGCTGTTTTGAATTTTTCGGTTGGAGAGGACGTTTCTGGTGTTTAAGTTTAACCGTCGATATCGTTAGCTATAGCCTGGTCGCGCGCTAATGCTAGGGTTACAATCGGACGGTGTGTGTGCGCGTGTTAGTCGAGTGAGTGTTGTCTCTACTAGAAGAAAAAGAAAAAAAAACCTTGCGCTAGTTAGCTGATCTCACCCAGTGTAGAGTTAGCTAGTCACCGGATTTCACCCAGTGTAGAGTTTTGGCATGTGTCACTTTACGTTACTTGTTTGTCTTCATGAATAATATGCGTTCGGACACAGTGCATGTCTGAGGAGTGAAGTTGACATTATTGAAATGTTTTTCCGTCTTGTTTTCCAGGCCAAAAAGACAAGCCAAGCCGGCGGCGGATGACGGCTACTGGGACTGTAGTGTGTGCACCTTCAGGAACAGCGCGGAAGCGTTTAAATGCAGCATCTGCGACGTCCGGAAGGGCACATCCACAAGGTAGGGCTTTACTCCCTCCCTCCCTCTCTCTCTCACTCTCACTCACTCTCCCTGACTCTCTCCTTAATGCAATCCTGCTGCTGTTGCACATCAACTTCTTACACAGCCTTGTTTGAAATGAGCGATGCTCCTTTTTATGCACCCTGTTGACTTATGAGCAGAAGTGCATGATGTAAAGTTGCACGTCTTTCCATGTCCTGGAGGAGTTTAAAGCTCCTGGCAAAAGCAGAACACAATCCTCACATGCATCCTCAAGCATCTACCTTCAGCATTGTCGTCCTCAGCAGCAGTTGCATGGACTACGTTTCCTCAAACCGATTGGACTCATCCTGATTAGAGAGCCCAGCGTAACTTTTTTCATGGACATGAACTGTTTCTTGACCGGTTGTGTGTACACGCTCAAAGCATTTAATTGGAATGTAACTTTTTTTGACAGTGGTTAATCTGCTGGGAATATAAAACAACTTTTAGCAAACTAATCCCGTTCAATAACAGCTGGTGATTGTTGTGGACCCACGTCTTTTCGGGGTGGGGGGGGCAATATTTACATTTTTGCATGGCTTTCTAAATAATGATACAGCTCCTGCAGTTTTACAGCAGACGGAGCGTGCAAGAGGACCTTTACAGCGGATTAAGAACTAAACTTCCCTCCTGGAACCTCCTCACGTCACCTGATGTTACCTCCATGTGAGGCAAACGTGAGCAGAAAGAGTATATTTATGCCAGTAGGAGAGAAAGAATCAGATCGAGTGTTTACATGACTGAGGCTTTCATATCTAATGGATTATCAAAGGTTTACACCACCCTCCTCATTCTGATTGAAAATTCTTTTTGATCGGGATGGATCAGGCCAGTCGAAGTGGTTACAGGATGCGTGTTATTCTAAATGGGCTTTTATTGGGATTATTAGTGGAATATTAGGGTCTGTGTAAACACAGCTACTGAATATGTGTAGATATGCTTCAGAGGCCTGGAGTGATCATATAAGGTGTTCAGGTTGTCAGGTGTTGATTATTAAATCCTGTTTTTCTCACTGCCAAGTGGAAAGTGAGAGATGACTCGGTGCTACATAAATATTCTTGTCTGGGTGAACACTGCTGTTGGGGAGTCTATTAACCGTTAGGAAATCTTGTGGTTCTCAGTCGCTTCCTCTTCTGTAAGTGATGCATATTTGTCAGTGATGATAAAGTGCTTCTCTAGTACAACTCCCGTGTGACGCACGGGTGTGAAACCTGTCTGTATTTGTTATTAAGTTGAAGCAGAGAACCCTAATGGTAGCTGACATTTTTACTGTGTCGGTAAAACTTTTCCCTAAATTACTGTTAAAAGCGTAAGTGCTGTGTCCAAGTCACTTGATTGTGTTCGTTGTTTTGAGGCTGTGGGGTTGATGCTAATCGTGAAACCCAGTCATCATGTTGTTCTTATAAATCTAATAAGCTCTGTCTGTCATAGCGATGGTGTATTTATTGTGTGTGTTTGTTCGTAAGTGAGTGAGTGAAGCCGCCAACACTTCTCATCAGCTGACTGATGTGGTGTCTACAGCTATGAGTAATGTGTGGCCCACGTCAGGAATCCCCACTCGCTAACCTTTTCATCTGTGGTTTTACACTCGGCACAGACCTGCCATTTGGGAGGAAAGTTTGTGTGTGCGCGTACACCTTTTCAAAGGGGAATACACATGTCCTGTAATGCAAGTATCGATAACAATAACGCCTTTCTTCCCGACTTGAACGAACTGTAACCAACCAGAACGATTTGCAGGAAGTAGATGAGTAGGATTTATGGTAATGGAAGAAATAATACCACGCATGTCAAAACACAGATCTGCCTCTCGCCAGTAACTGCCAAGCCCCTGTCAGCCTGGTGAATAAAAACCTGAGAAAAGAAGTGCAGCCTTGTTTGATCGGAGACGTTAACCTTTGATGGACATGATTGTTTGCTGATGTAAGAAATCTGGCTCTTGGTTTAATGAGCACTAATTAGCCACCTTGCGCTTGGTTTGATGTGTTCCAGCAGCGTAGCAGGGAGAGCTGCTTGCGCATGCAGCAAAATGACATGCACTTGTGCTTGTTGGCGGTTTGTCTTCTACTCTCCTCGCCTTTTATCTAGGTTTCCCTCTCTGAATGGGCCTTTGTATGACTATAACGCATTTCATTTGCCAATTATTTCACCTTTTGATGGTGTTCAGTTCAAAGAACGCAGCCAGCCCTCAACTGATAGTGTTTTGTGTTAAAAAAAATATTTTTTTTTTATTATTATTATTTTTTAATGCAATTCATAGTGGAGAGAGGTCTCAGTACTTAGTTTTTTCATCTACCTGTTTGATTTTTTTTTGGTAAAATTAATCAATTTTAAAATGTTTGGTCTAGCCATGCTTTAGAATGTTTTACACAGATGACCACACTGCGACAGACAATACCGCAGCACAGTTTCAGTTTCTATGATGTTGCCTGAGTCAGATTAAGCTGACGTACCACACATTTGAGTGACATTAAATAATGTAAAACGTAACTTGATAATGATGAGAGAATAATCAGTACGAGTGAAAAGGCTGTGTAAAAATCACCAGTCTTTCAAAACACAGAATGGTCTTTTAAAACACAGATCTGCATGCAGTCTGTAGCAGACAGCACTCAATGAATGAGGTGTCTTCAGCGTTCTCCGTTGCACATCAGTGGCCTGCGACCGTCGCCCTGTGTTAACATGAGCCGAGGTCATCAGGGGTCACACAGGTCATAAATCCTGCCGCTTCAATAAAGGCAGTGCTCTGCTGTGGATTTCTCAAGCAAGGCACATGAAAATGGAAGGTACAAAATAACAGTCATTAATAGAGTCCAAAATATAATTGAGTATGTTGTGATTTTTATTTGAGTTACAGCCTCGGTCAATAAAATTAATAAACTCCTCCTTATATTACTCATTTATCTTGTGGCACTGCTCAGTCTTCCTATTTTATTGATTCCAGCCATTAGTCATTTATCCACTTCTAGATTTTCTTGTGACATTTTCTAATCTCCTTATAGCTGGTATGATTATATATACACATATATATACACATATATATACATCTGTGTGTGTGTGTGTATATATATATATATATGTGTGTGTGTGTATGTGTGTGTGTATATATATATATATATATATTACATACAGTATGTGTGTGTATATATATACACACTGAAACAAAAGCATATGCGTAGACAGAGTGCATGTTGCTGTTTAGAACCAGAATAGATTTGCCGCTGCTGACAAAGACGCAATGATGGTTGTATGTTTGTACAACGTCTAGCGCTTTAATAACACTCTTAAGGCTGTGACTCAAACATGATAAAACAGAAAAGACAGAGCCTAAAGACTAAACCTGTAAAGTATTAAAATGCATTTTATTAATGCATTTTTATTTTATTCAGTGTGGACTGAAACATTAACCATTAAGAGAAGTATTAAAAAAAAAAAAAAAAAAGCAGCCCTCAAAGAACTTTCAGCTGTCCAGTTGCATGTGTTGCTGAGTTTTTCTTGTGCAGCAACCTCAGAAGACCCTTAACCACCATTGCAGTGAAAAGCCTGAGAGCAATACCTCAGAACGCGACACCTAGTTTCTGTATCAGCTTTCATGCCGGCCGTTCCCCGTGCACATATCAGTCTCTTGCAGGTTTCAGGAAGTGTCCATTAGGACTTTCTTAAGTTGATTGATGTGTGGGATCGGAGGGGAAGTGCCAGGCAGGCTTGTGTTACCTTGATCTTCAGTGTGGGTGTACGTTACATCTCCTTCCCCTGCAGATTTCTGCTGGCTGGCCAGCTCTGCTCTGCACGTTTTTAAGTTTTATGTTTGTTTTCTACTCAAGGGGAGTGTTTGAAGAATCGCAGTAGTCATACTAAGGTTGCAGTTTGGTTTACTCGGTTTTGGTGAACTCCTTCTCTCCTTGTTCGTACGTTCTTGTTAAATCTAAAGGTCAAGTTTGCAGTGTTAAATGATTGATACAGATTTGATTAATAATCTGTGGAGGTACGGTGCATGTGACCTTTATCTATGTAGCGCTATCAGTGCATCACTGCTGAACCTACACAGTGGTTTATAACCAGTAGGCTGTTCTTCAGTTTCCCTTTAAAGCTGCCACACGCATGCACGCGCGCGCGCACACACGCACACTTTCCAAGCAGGTCATTTGAATGCTATCAGTTTCTGAAGAGTGTGATGTGTTAAGCTGCAGCTTGCAATCAAACATAAGTCTGAAATTGCCATTTGTGGGCGACCTGCTTCATGTGTCAAGCCAAGCAGATGGAATATTAAGTGTCTAATAGTGTGTGAATTTGTTGCTGTTGAAGTGAAAGGGCTGTTCATAATTTGATAGGAAATTAAGGCTCTAAGTGTCTAATTCCGGATGGAGTATGCTAATATTGTATTCAAACACTACCTGCTCATGCAAGCAGTAAGGTGATGGGTGCAGACTGGTGTGTGTCTGCACGTGTTTGATATAAAATGATTGAAGAGATGGTTATAATCCTGGGATTTTCCTCACAGTCATTTAAATTCAATGCATAATGGAGTTATAGAAGCAGTTTGTGCCGCTTTCTCTGTCGGTTCCCGCATCCCCTTCATCATTAGTTGTTTATCCCTGATGTGGGATAAAATTTGTTAATGAGATGTGACAATTTCTGCAAGCATGTGAACTATTCACAATTTATAAATCAATGTCCTGCACAACACTATGTAAAAGGTATGTAGTCTGTTGTTTTGTTGATGCAATGCTATGCACAGCAAACAAGTCTCTCGCATTACAACCATCTTTCACCTGGCGAGATCCCTGCTGAAGTGCGCCTGATCCCCTACGCCTTACAAAAATAAACATGTGAGATGACTTTGCTGTGCTGTTTTTTTGTTTGTTTGTTTGTTTGTTTGATCCCCCCCCCCCGACACAGTTTTGTTCAGGGAACAAAAGAGAAAAATGTGGTGAAACGAATTAGGATCAGCTTTGTTGCCGAGCCCCAGAATTTGTGATAGGAAATTGTATAGTGTGTGCTCAACTTTAGGGATATTAAAAACATACTTTTTGTTACTATGGCTGAGGTTTTACATCGTCAATGGAGGGAAAAGTCATCACTTACCGAGTATTAAAAAAGAACAGAAATAAAGTTAAACTTGAGAACTGTTTTGATTTGACCACTGGCTATTTTAAAGCAACATGAGGTTCTTCTAAAATTTTAGTTTTTATGGAAGAATGGAGTTGGGGTTTGTATAAGGGAAAGGTTTTGGACTTCAGTGTTTTTTGTAGACAAAACCCACGCACGCACACAAACTTCAACTGGACAAAATGTTTTTAATTTAAAAAATAGTTCTTTAGTCTTTTTAATTTTGGCTAAAATATCCGTCAGTACAGGTGGGAGTTTTGAGCACAGGTTTTTGTCGAGTCTGAAACTTGAGATCAGCAGAGGGAGAGATTGTTGGCCGGGGGACCCAGCAAACGAGGTTGGAGCCGCAACGCAGTCTCTAAACCGCCCTGTGAATCGGAACATTGAGAGCGAACCAGATGACAAGGCACAGGGGAGAAGAGAAGGAAAGGTGGAGAGGGACAAGGAGAAAGAGGAGAGAAGGAAGGAGGGAGGGAGGGAGGGAGTGAGTGAGTGAGTGGGACCATGCTGGGAGAGTGAGGGGAGCGGCAGTTTGATGGACGGTGGTGCGGGGATGTGCTCACTCAGCCGAGAGGCTCCCAGAGGGAAGGCAGAATGGAGCACATCATTACGCAGTGAAGGGAAGTGCCGGGCTTGCCATCTCTCTCTCGCTCTCGTTCTCGCACTCTTTCTTTTGCACCCGCGTTGCCTCACTTTTATTCCCCCATGCACCCCCGCCACAGCGCTTCAGTCATTCAGTGGAACAGGGGATGGGTGTTTATCTGAGCCGTGCGCCGGTGAAACCACAACATGCCGTGATCAAGGTTAAATCACGTAAGTGAAACCACTCACAAACAGTAGTTTGTCCGTCAGTTTCTTTGAAGACAAGATTTTTTTTTTCACGTTGTGCTGCGCATTTCAGTCCTTTACATAATCCAATTTAACACCAAAATGCAAATGTTCAAATCAGTCATGGCTTGTGGTGTTTTATAGATCAGTTACATAAATGTGTAAGTGTCTTATGTGGTCTTAGTATATGCAGGTGTGGTTTCACGGAGTTGGTTAACTTTGGTTCACGTTATGATCTGTCCAAGATACACAGCCACAGAGCTTATTCGGTTATTGCTTAATAATAATATATTTACTCTCGGCTAATCTGCTCGTTTTGGGTTTTTGCTTCGATGTGAATTCATAACAGGTCTTGACCCGTGAAATTGCTTGATCGATTTGCACTCAGTATAATTTCTAGCTGTCATTAATATCTAGCCCTGATACAGCAGTTTCCCAACACATCCTGATGGAGCGCCGTGTGTGTGATAAACCTCCTGCTCAGTACACTTGCTTCAGGCTATAATCCTTGCGTGGTGTCACCAGTAAGCGGATTAGCGCTATTGTCTTATTACATGCTGACATCTTTTTGTGTTTTGCTGCTAATACTCTTAAAGGGCTCGTATAATGGAAACAGTTTTCTGAAATAAAAGAGCGTGATGTGGTTGAAATGTTGGTAAAGTACTACTTGTTCCCACAGGACATTGTGTTGATTTTATGGAAACTAAGCAGCAAAAAACTAGCCATTATGGATTAGTTGTTTCTTCAACATCTCGGAAACTAAGACGTACCACACAGGTTATCCACACCTGTTGCAACAAGCAGTAAAGCTTTTGGCTGTCAGGATGATATGTAAGGCGGAAATGTACTGTTTTGAGACAGTATGCTGTAATCATTGGTAAGTTGTCTTCTCCTTTGGTTTCATTATCTGACTCTGACACACAAGGCTGCATTTTCACAGATGACTTTATTTATCTGTGTTTTCTACTTGTGGTACAGGTACGGACGTGGTGTGCCTCATTTGACAAGTGAGGCTGCTAAAAAAAAAAGTCGGGACCTTTATAGACGCGCGCGCGCGCGCACACACTCTTATTCTGTAAATGCTGGCATTTAGAATTTTGTTGACACTGTAATATTAATTGTACCCACCCTGATAGATTATGGAGATATTTGGTTTTATCCCTGCTTCCACCAGCCCCCGCCCCTATTAAAATGTTTCTAAAGTGTCTGTAGCCTGTGCTTATCTGTTGAGATTTGAGGAAGAAACATGCCAGCGCAAAGTATCCCGGCATTCTAAAATGCAACTCTCAGAAGCTCGGTTGAGTGGTTTTCTGTTTGAGCCTCGCACATGAAGAGCTGCTTTATTGCATTTTTTCCTCATTAGTTTTGCAGACCAGTCTGGTCTAGACATAAAATATCCCGTGAAATGTTGTCTCCGCTTAGCAGCATGCCGTATTGCCCAGAGCCTACTTAAGCTAATTCAAAACAGGTTCTGTTTACACAAGCTGGGAGAAGGAGAAACAAGTGTGCAAGGCTAGTTGTGGTCCAGAGCAGATAGCGCAAGGGGGGGGGGGAGAGAGAGAGAGAGAGAGGAGAACATGCAGGCAAGTAGCACACGTGGCACGTCAAAGAATGTGACGGGCTTCTCCTGACGGACGAAGCTAAGAAGTGTTTAGCACTGCCACACCACCTATCTGTCAGTCTCGACGAAGGCAGGCAGCGTGTGGCAAGAAAGGTCAGACGGGGGAGGAAACCCTCTATTATGGACAGATGATGGAGTCAGCTTTCTGCCTCCTGAGACAGAGCACTTACTGTCAGTGAAGCATTGACTTACTTGGCACAACCTTCATCATGCGCTTTTCCTCTGTTTTAACTCTCTGCTTTCTGCAGTAGGTTCTGTATTCTGCCAGCACTCTCATCACAGATCGTGGTCTAGAAACAATATGGATCAATTTTAGCCTTTTTTTTTTTCTTTAGATTACTACGACCAGTTATTATGGCAGCCACACGAAGATAAAGTGCGTGTGAGTCTTTCACCAGAGAATACAAGTACATACCTGTCTCTAAAAAACTTTGTGTCCAGGGCCCCAGATGAACCTTTTTAAGAAACATCTCTGAATCATCTTGAAACTTTGCATTCTCCATGCTGAACAGAAACTTGACTGTCCCAAAGTCATTTGTTTTCTTGTTGACTCTACATATGTGTTAGAACAAGAAATAGAAATAATCAGATGCTGTTGGATTATCCCCATTGCTAAGTCTTTTGATGAAACGATCATCGATTATAGACGTGCATTTCACAGTCGATAATGAAAAATGGTAATCGTTTTTAGTCTTAAAACATGCTCTGTTGTATGTTTTTCTACAAATCCAGGCAACCGCTGTGTAGACTAAACACATAAATACAGTGGAATGCGTATTCGTATAATGCTGATACCTGTGCATGCTCGCAACAAGATTATGTAAAATGCCGGGAATATCTCTTTCTCGATAATCTGTTATAAAGGTTTCTTGGAGGAAACAAAAGGGAAAAAATATACAAGTAAACAATCAAGTTTGTCAGATGGTGTGTAGGTAGAATGGTAATACTAGTTGGCCTACAATGCCAACGTAGTATTTTCAGCTTTATGTGAGTAATCTTAGTCTATGTATGTATAACATACTCTGGTTGTAGTACTAGTTAATGGTGGTGGGATTGATTTTCAGCAAACATAGCGAATCATTGTACTGTGCAGTTAAACTGATATTAATCCATCATCGACTGGTTTACACAAAACTATGATCGATTATGGAATAGTTCCCAACTCGCATCACTACTATCGCATCATCGTCTAACTAAGCATGAGCACTTACAATGCACGAAAAATAAAAAGAAATTGTTTTTATATATATATATATATATAATTTTTTTTGTTTGTTTTCAATAAATTGCCAGAACACAGGCACTTTGTCATGCTTTTCAAAATCGTCAGATTGCAGTACCCAGGTAGCACAGTTGTCCTACACAGCTTACCGTTGCCATTGGAATCTGTGGAGAGCATGTCGCTTAAATCTCTGCTGATGTCTGACACGACGATCCACAAACCTTTTTTTGTGGCAAGTTTAAAAAAAAAAAAAAAAAAAGTCCTTAGTACAATCCAGCTGTTACTTTAGATGTTTTACTGTTGTTCTGAAAGATTTGCAGAACAGATCTGATATCATCCTGTACCCTATTGTGACTTCACAAGATGGCGTTAGGCTGGAGCTTTGGTGTCTTCCTGCTTCTCTTTCTGTAATGCTGTCACGTTGTGTTACTGTTCATGCTGTGTCTTTCTGTCTTTGTCTCTGTATTGCACTGTGTCTCTGTTATGTTGTGTCTGTGTTGCTCTGTGTCTTTGCCGCATTTTTATTCTTTGTCGCGCTGTGTCTCCTTCGTTCTGTGCTTCTCTGTTGCTGTCTGTCAGGTTGTGATTCAAGATTCAAAGAACTTTATTAATCCCAGAGGGAAAGTGTTTCTTTGTATCCATCAGTTTGTGTGTCTCTGCTCTGTCTCTCACACTCTGTGTGTCCTGGCAAGTTGGGGTCCTGGAGCTTACAAAACCGCTATGACCGTATCTTCATATAGAATAAATAATTCATTTAAAAGCATTGTTAATTTTTGCATTCATATATCCTTCTTGTTTATTTGTGGTAAATCGCAACTTTATTGAACTTCTGTTGGTTTATCTGAAGAGGTAGAAACAATAGAGGCCTGCCAAACATGAAACGATTGAGGCGACGGTTTCAGTTAATGCACTTGTTGCTGCAAGGAATCATGACATATTTACAAAAGTTAAAACAGCTGATAAAAAAAACCAATTACAAATTCATCATTAAACCTTTTGTGGGTTCTCAGTTCGCAAGGGAAGATGAGAGCGTCTCATTACTAAGCGTTCACCTGCAGCTCCTTTACAAACTGTCTGAGGCTAAAGAGCATTTAAAGTGTCACCATATAGCACTGGCAGCAGGTAATTGGTAGTGATTTGAAGTGCATGTATGTCTGTCGGCTGCATTTTGCCGCTTGAAACGCAGTGTGTGAATAGGTTAAGTGTCTGAGCAGGAGCAGGTTTCTTTATACACTCAATAAATGCAAACTAGCAGGGTAAAATACTCAGCAAGTATTTTAACACGAGGTCATGCTGCGTTGATGCTTTAGGCAACATTGCTTTGCTTTGTTTATCTTGTGCTGTCAAGTGCACAGGATATGAGAGCAGAATGAAACTGACTGGCACTGCACCATGAAGAGACTGACGCAGCACAGGTTATTATATTCTATGCAGTCGCGAGTTACTAGCTAGCAAAGAAACCCATCATCTGATTCACAGCCAGGTCTGTCTGGGGCACTGCTTCTTCTCTCAGCCTCTCTGTTGCTGTCCTTCTGCCCCTCCTCCTCCTCCTTCTCCTTTTCTCTCCCCTCTCTTTCTCTCCCTCCCCCTCTTCCTGACATGGTGCTGCCAAGTTGGAAATAAAGCACATTGTTTTCTTGGAACGGATTAATAGGTCATTCTTCAGAAACACAAAATATACTTGGGTGGTCATCAGTATACCTGAACAGCCCCTCTTAAGTTTCACACGTGTATAAGAGACGTCTCATGAAACATTTATGATTGGTCAATCTGTAAAGCATTCTTGAAAGGAGAATCAGAACTCATCCCAAATGATGGGAAGGTGAATGCATGATGTGTTCAGACCAGTCGCTGGAACCCAGGTGTTCTCTGCCTGTTTGCGTACTCCATCTCGTACTCCAACAGGCGCAATGCCACTAATCGTTTAGTGGAATGGCTTATGGGAGCTGAATCCCAGAGCTTGTTTAACACTCACCAACCAGCAGAGCCATCATCCCCCACTCCTGAGAGCTTAATATGGCTGTACTAAAGGATCAGGCCTCTGTTATGCTGATGACTGCATATGAACGTTGTCTGCCATGGCAATGATGTGTGATGCTCTAATGGAGAAGAGGTTTAGGCTTGCTTTTTACCAGAGATTTTGCATCAGGGTTTTAGGTAATGCGCACAGAGCAAAGCATCTCAAACATCTCCGATGCACTGTGAATGGGGAATGGTCTGCATAGTCATTCTTCTCTCTCTCTCTCTCTCTCTC
>JAQMYG010000036.1:24628054-24657900 GCA_030014215.1 Clariallabes teugelsi | reverse complement strand
TTTAGAACCACATGTTGTGGCTTAAGTAAAACATTTTTTTTTTTTTTTTTTTTTTTTTTTCCCTCCCCATTTCTGTCACTTGTCCAGAGTATTCAGCTGCGTTTTGGACAAACTCTTACACCGACCTCCCCTACCCTCACCATCATTAAAAAAAAAAAAAAAAAGGCCAAAATTAGTAATACCTAACTATCCATACCTTAAAAAAAAAAAAAAAAAAGGGGGGACAACTTTTTGTTAAATTGTATTAAACCTGTATAAAGTATGTGTATATGATATGAGTTTTATTTATTGAAGGACCAAAGGAATTTGATATCGATATGATGATAGACAAATAACAATTCGAAATGTACTGATCATATGTGTGATTATATATAATAATACATTTTAAATAAAGTCTAATATAATCCATATCTAGTTCTTACTGTCTAATTCTTATCCACAATATACTGTGAAATTCATCAGTTGCTTTGGAATCAAACCTGTAAAGACCACATCGGCCCTAGCTGTTGTACGTTAACGTGTTGATTCTTGCAAGACATGGTCAGAGGGTCACATCTTGTCCAACGGTATCGCGATATTTTGACTTCAACCGAATTGCTTCTTACTAATGTTCTAGTGACTGGTCAATGTTTCGACTCGGACGTGTGAACAGCTGTGAACGTATCACTTGTAAACAGACTTGAAGACTTGGTTTTGCTTCTCCAGTGACATGATGAATTGAAGTTTTATGCTTTTGTTTTCTTTCCTCCAGTGGCTTTGGGATGCGTCATGTTCAGACCGCGGTAGTACATAGTCCTTTAGTGTCATGTACAAATGAAGGCTTTACTGGGTCACATTGTGAGGCAGTAACCATGTCTTGTTTGTGTATTTGTGATATTAACCAGTGATTGTTGGATTCCGAAAGCATCGAGTTGTACCCACCCTCGACCGCACACACTTCACCGAGCCTTGCTTGATTGAACGCTGAACCACGTATGCGGTAGTTGTACTGAGTCGGTATGACTTTTTGCGAATATGCAATGTGAACACGACATGAAGAAAACTACATTGGGTTAATTTTGGGGGCGGGAGGGGAGCAAAACAAAAGGGGGGGGGCGGGATTGTAGTAACGGTCCAAATGCTTGCCACATTTGAGCCCACATGTAGTTGTTGGCACTTGCTGAGCACTGTATAGCCTACTTTACGTTTCTTATGAATATAGCCATCTTTTCACTTGCCTTACCCACTATCATGAGCAGTTAGCTAACTTTTGTAAAATTGTAAAGAGAAAAATTAATTGTATCTTAATTTATTGGAATTTTTAAAAAGAACAAAAAAACTGTTTAAACAATGCTTGTATGTGTATCTCAATAATGGTGCAAATGTCAACATAATAGGCTACAAATGGCAACGGAGCTGAACGTTTTTTCATTATTTCATTTGTAAAAAAATTTTTGGTTTGTTTTTAAACGCGCAAGCAGTTCTGTTCTTGTGTACAACCAGTAACCTTAATTTACTGTGTAAAGATGGTTACATTTTTTTTTTAATTAATTTATTTTTTTTAAAAAGCTTCCTTTGTCAGAAACCCGTTTATTAGACTGCTTATTTCCTTGTGATGTACGGTAGTATTAACTGTGTGAAATTCCAATATAAATGTACAGTACACGCAGTTGCTTAATTCGATCCTAATCCGATGTTGTTGTGAAGCGCTTTTACAGTTTGTTACGTAATAAGCGTAGGGTCTGCTAGTGTATTAATCTAACCGTTTTATTTGACTTTGTCATGCTTTGCGTTTCCCGCTTCTTGCTGAATGTTATTGGTAATTTTCTGTGATGGTTGCGTTCAATTTTCTTGTGTAAATGTATTTTTTTTTTTATTATTATTTTTTTATTATTATTATTATTATTATTGGACATTGCTCCTTGTCTATAGCTTACTACACTGTTCCAATACTACAGTTTTCAGCATGTGCACGACTTTGCTCTTTAGAGGCTACCTTATCATTTTCTTTGCTTCAAATAGAAATGTCTATTTATGCATTTTTGGCTTGTAGTTTTTCACAAATAAAATGTTCAATTTATCTAAAATTTCACTGTCTTGTCTTATTATTATTTTCCATTTGAGATTGCAGTCCACACTAAATATACCTGGAACAGGTGTATTGTGTCAGGCAAATGCTTTTGAAATACAGTCTCCAACTTACGAACATTCGAGTTAGGAATTTACGCAGATACGAACTGCAGATCTACGCACATTTGTAGATGCGAACAAAAAGTAGTTACAGCCAATATTTACAATTGTATATAATATTTTCAGTGTGTAAGTGAATGTATAAAATGTCCAAAGTCTGATGTGTGTGGGTGCGGGAGAAATGAGTCGGCATCGCTGTCAGTGAATCAGTCCTAGAAATGATGATGATGGAAATCCTCAATGCGACAGAGTTCATGCATGTAGTAAACACCATGTCTTCCCGGGCTGACCAGCTGACCCCGCTGTGTCACCATGTATTCCCCTCGCGATTTATAAGGTGCAGTCTCTCAAAAATATAATCTGGAATGAAAACCGATTTATTTATTTATTTATTATGCTTTACATTGTATATTTGTGTCAAAGTTATAGAAGACTCACTGTGACTTACAAACGAATCTGACTTACGAACATGCTCCTGGAACAGAACTTGTTTGTTAGTCAGGGTCTTAATGTGGTCAGTTTGACTGGATTGAAGAGTTGCTGTTTGTACTCTCTTTACATGTTAAGTTTTCTGTTATACTTGCATATATAAATTTACAATTTAAGACATTGAATGTCTGAAATTAGGTTTTAAAAATAAATGATGAGTTTTTCCTTATTAAAAAAAATACCATTCACTCCTGCTGTATTGTTTATCGCCCATGCTTTGAACATTTTATCAAAGGCCCATCAAACAAGCATATAAATGTTTTTTGTAAAACATTTCTTGTGGTCTTCCTGCACGAGGGTGTAACAATAATGAAACTGCAAACATATCAAAAAGAAATGACAAGAAATGAAATTCCAATAAAAAACGTTAAAAAAAAAAAAAAAAAAACCTGGTCATGTTACACTGAGTCCAAGCACATGCATCATAACACTAAAGTGAAACTGCTACTTCATGCCCAGGTTGACGACGTGACACAATGTTTTTTTTTTTAACATCCCATACATATAAACACAGTAAATATTTGAGTTCTCAAATCTCTCAAGGTGGGCTTCATTCTCAGTGGTGCAAAATAACCGGCTATGTGTGGACCTGAGACTAAAACGCTGTACACATGGATTAGGAAAATAACATGGCTCGTGACTAAATACAAACATTCTAAAATGTCACCTTCGTTATCAGCTGATCTTTTGCAGGTTTGGTTTTGAAGTGACTTCCACTTGCTTTTGGAAAATTTCACATCTCTGCTACTGTTAAAAAGTAATCAGTTGATACCAATTCAAGTCATGGAAGCACACGGTGTGAATGGCCATACATCCATTTGTGACTGGATCACCAGAGATGTTTGTTAATAACAAGTGTGATCGTGGCCTGTGTGTTAGGAGGCCTCTGCTAGCTCTTTGCCCTCGAGGCCTGCTGGGAGCTTGTCTCAGCTGGGATTGAGATGTCAGAGTAGGGCAGCTACCAGCAGTGTAGATCACTGACATTAGACTCGGGGGAGCCGCTGTCTGAGCTGCCCTCCCTTCACTCCCTGCTGAGAGCTTATACACTTCCCTGTTTCCCTCGCGTTCACTCTCGTCCTGAGTGATGCTGTGTCACAAATCTAAACGCCTGAGCCTTGACCTGGCATTGATTCTTTGCTGTGAATAGACACCGATGATAACCCATAAACAACTATGAATACATTATTCTTATTGAAGAGATAACTTGTCCTAAATTAATCCAAATTTACAAATAAGATTGTAGATAGAGTCCTTTCTCTCCTTGTTTTTCTTAGGGCGTTCATCGGGTTCCTGCAGGAACAGGGTGGTAATCCTTCCATTTTCCGGTTTGTCTGGTTTGTCCACTATAAAGTGGGATAGTTCACTTTAAATAAATAAACTTCAGGTATAGGTGATGCCCTCAGATATGAATATACTGTATTATGTGCGAAACAGATACAAATACAATTAACTGCATTGTGTTGCACCTCGAATACACAGTACAGTATTTGGCCCATGCGAACAAATCTAAAAAACAATACAATTATTTAAAAGTTTTCTACATTTAAAACCACTTCCCATACAGATCAATTACCAGTAATAAACTAAACCTGAGTCAATATTTGGCATGACAAATCTCCTTTATCAGCAGTCTCAGGTACACTCTGTTCAGTTCTAAAGAGAATTGGCTGGTAAGTGCTACAGAGGATCTCCGAGAACCTGCCACAGCTCTTTTTAGCGACTCCGACTGTCACACTTGCTTGTCTTTGCAGATAAAACCCAGCAGGCTTCATTTTGTTTTTGTCTGAAAAAGACATTCTGTTAAATGCACAAAATAGACAAGATTTGTGTTTGAAAAAAAAAAAAAAAAAGGAGCGAGAGAGAATTTACACTGTGCAATATATACAGCACTATGCAAATGTCTCAGGCAAAAGTAAAGGATTGCTCTAAAGCAAGTACAGTATGCCTTGAAATGAAAAGTTTATACAGTAATAAATCAAAGTCAACATTTGTTAATAAAAAGATGAGCATGGTCAGAGTGATCTGAGTTGATGGAATATCTAGGAGTAATTAATAATTATGTGGGGTTTTCAAGTCAAACCGGGACGTTTGATTGTAGAGAATAACAGAACACAGAACACTCCCTTTATTTTTCTATATAAGCCCCTTGCTAGACTAATGCACTTATCCCAGTGTTTCACTAATGCCTTGATACCATCAAGGTAGAAAGGTTTACACTGCCTACTTCATGTCTAAAACACTGGCCTCCTAGGAACTCCCTTGTTGGCCCAACCATGTGGAAATGGCTTGGAGCGAGGTCAGGACTGTATGGGTTGATGTGGCGATAAGTGGTGCACTGGGCAGTATGAGGTCGTCTATTTCAAACCAGGCTGTTTTTTTCTCACTAAAGAAAAATATACTAAAGGAGATCCTGGGAGCCCAGTGATTCAGATATGAAGCAGGCAGTCCAAACGTGGCTCCGGCATACTGAGAAAACTATCTACCTTGATGGAATCCAAGCACTAGTGAAACGCTGGGATAAGAGAATTAGTGGAGCAGGGGCTTATATGGAGAAATGAAGGTAGTTTTTAGTCTCATAACTACTGTATGTTCTGTTATTCTGTACAGTACAATCAAAAGTCCCAGTTTGACTTGGATATCCTTCATATTGGCTGGATGTTTTTATTTATTTATTGCTCTTTGTACTATTCTATGAACGTTCTCGAGACCGTTGTATAAAACCATCCGCCGATCACAGTCCCCGCTCATTCTGATTCTTTATAGGAACAATAGCTGGAACTCCTGACCTGTATCTGCATGATTCCCTACACTTTACTACTAACAAGGTGGCCTAGTGATCAGCACAATCGCCTTGCACTTCCAGGGTCCGGGATAGGCTCCAGGCCCCTGGGGACCCTTTATACAGGGTTTTAGTTAAGCTGTATAGACGACGAGTGAGCGTGTGACTGAGTAATACTAACACATTATTGGCTGATTGTCTAATTGCATGATGAGCAGAACAGTAATAAAAATATTTGTTGAGCATCTATATTTGTGATATATAAGTTTCTTTAAAATCTTTGCCAATTCACTCCAAAAAGATTTAAACTGGTTTGTAGCCAAAACATATTGTATGTTAGTAATGCTTGAAATGCTAGCCAGGACATATGCTAGTCATTTCCTATTGTTGGGAAAATTTCCCTTGGTGTAATCAGTTCGAAATCCTGTTCAACATTTCTGGAAATACGACCACACAGGAATTCAGCTTTGCATCAGATGCTAAGAATCTCCTTGTTATTCTGAGCAAATTGTATCTTTTGAGACAATTCCTGGGTTCCGAGGATCTCCCTTGCACCTCTTCACTACCTTGCAATTCATCTGCACAAAGCTGTGGACCACAAAGTAAAGAATCCCATATGGCGATAAAAGGAGGAACATCTGCAGATGGGGGGTGGATCTTTTTTCTTTTCTTTTTTTTTTAAAGCGGGATGAAATCAGGAGGCTTGCTTATTTAAGAAGATCAACCATAGTGTTATAAAGATATGGCTTTGCCTGTTGTTTGGTGAACAGGAGCAGCAGGAGCTGCCAGGTTCCTCAGCCTTGCATGTGCCTTGATAACAGCATCCTGTATTAACGAAGCCTCAAACTCTAGTTGAATCCTATAGGGATATTCCATCATTCAGCAACTGAAGCTCCAATCTCATGAGCTTCAAAGCAATAAAACATTTTTAGAATGCAGCTTTCCCACATATTGTCAAGTTGCCAGCAAGTTCTATGATATGGCAGGCAAGTAGGAAAGTAATAAAGACTTTAGAGCAATAAAACTGCTGTGTAACTTCCCTGTGAAATTATGAAGCTGTACTGTGGGCAACCTGAACAGTGAGAAGGATAAGAAAATGTCATGAGCAGAAATTAAACTGCTTAAATGAAATGATACGATTCACGGTGTGATGACTGAATAACTAGATTTATATATTTTTTTATTTACAAATGCACAATTTAAAAGCACAAAGGCACGTAATACTACAGCTGCAGTGTATCACATTTAGAGTGTACCTAATAAACCGGCCACAGAGTTGCCGGTTTATGAGGTGCAAATTGTACATTCCAACGAGTAACACGTCAGTTCGGTGAGGTTTGTGGTATACATGATGCCAGTTTAACAAGCCAGGCTTCTAGCATTCACTAAATCGTGTGAATAAACAGGGCCAAGAAGTGCACATTTTTGCAGGAAATGACAGTTTGACTGACACTGCAGATGACAAACTGCAGACCTTTTCCATGTAGCCTGTCAACAAATGCTTCATAAAAAAAAAGAAAGAAAAAAAAGTCACTTAATTCCCTGAAAAGCTCTTTGCGTTCATTCATCTTCCATAATTGATTTATTCTGATCAGTGTTCAGTGTAGGTTTCCTACCCCAGGACTACTCGGTGTGAGGCTGGAAAACAACCTCGGACATGATCCCTGCCCATCCTGGTGCAACATACACAAACACATTCCCAGCCCTAGGGCCAGTTTAATCTAGCCAAGCCGCATACTGGAATGTTTCTGGGAGTGTGGAGAAGAACACAGAGGAAACCCACAGGGAGAAAATGACAAATAGAGTAACCCGAGCTCAGGATCAAACAGGAACCCTGGAGATGTCAGGTTACAACACTACCCACTGCGCAACCGTGCTGCCTATGCAGTGTGCTACAACGGGTCGTTTCTTCTGGAAATCAGTGCATGGAAATGTCCGACTGAATGCTTGTGGACAGTATCATGTCAGGCACTTTGAATGTCTGAGATTTAAATTATGCAAAGAAGTGTTTCTAGCTTTAGTTTGTGTTCAAATCAGTTTGGGAAGACACTATATGGCCAATGGTTTATAGACATCTCACAATCATCATACTGTATGTGTTTTTTTCCTCCCAATTCGAGATTTAAGAGTGGGCAGAGTGGTGACTCACCTTCAGGGTGAAGGGTTTGATTCCAGCCTCGTGTCTGTGTGTGTGGAGTTTGCATGTTCTCCCCGTGCTTGGTGGGTTTCCTTCAGGAACTCTGGTTTCCTCCTACAGTCAAAGGAATGCAGATTAGGCTAACTGGCATTACCAAATTGCCCACTGTGTATAAGTGTGTATGTCCTGTGATGGACCTAGTGCCTGAAGTCTCCTGGTATAGGTTTCTCCTGAGCCTGTACAGAAGAAGCAGTATAAAACATGAATGAGTACCAGATTTAGTCTTCTTATGCTATTATAAAAAACATATTTTTTTAATTTCCTTTAGATTTTGAAGTGTGACTGGGGGGATCCATGCACATTCAGCTTCAGTGACTTTGGAAACTGTTGTCAACTGAGGAGGCCTGAGGTTCAGTTTATACCAAAGCTTTCAGTAGGGTTGAGGACAGGGCAATGTCATGGACACTTGAGTTCTTCCAAGCATGTCTTCATGAAGTATGTTTTGTGCACAGGGGTATGGTCATGCTGGAACATGTTTGGGCTACTTAAATTCAGAGAAGGAAAATCTTAAAGGGGTAGATTTGTCAAGTCTGTCTTACATCAAAATTGAGAAGCAAATAAAGACATTACCATAGGTGTTGGTCGTTATACTGTATATGTTTTCCTGGCCTGTACACAGGTCGTGAAGCTTGTAACAAGCTTCTACAGTTTTACTGAGCTAAATCGACTTGGTAACTTTCGAAGTTATGGTGTATTTAGTACAAATTAAATTCTTCTTGCGTTGCATTCCAGGTGACAAACTTGACAGACAGGACATGAAAAATAGAACAGGAAAAGTTTGTCAATTGTAATGTACTGTACTTATGTGCACATCAAATTTGATTAAAGACTGACTTGAACAAAAAAATCTCTATAATAAATTACAAATAAATTCTAGACAATCATGTGCTTTTAACTTTTTAACATACAGTATGAATATGATGGTCATTTTTTTTTATCATGCAGTGCGGATTGGGATAATGACTGGCACTATTTATTTTTATTTTATTTTATTTTTTTAACAGCCCTCGCATTGGGTTTTGCAAATACAAATATTTCAATGTTTTATAGAGAATTTTACTAAATGCAGTAATCTCCCAGTATTTGGCAATCACAACACAGATTTTTCGAGCATGGCATTTATCTTGAAATCCATGCTGTTTTTCTTTTGGCCCAGGTTTTACACAGAATGACACAACCCCATCCATTTTATCCAGGCTGACCTGCATCCAGTGGCTGGGTTTGAGACCCTGACTGGGAATCGAACCTACAGCGGGTTTTCTGCATGGCAGATGAGAGACCAACCACTGAGCCCCCAATGCCGCTGTCTGGAACTTCATACACAAAAACGTTTTGGGTGCTACTGCTGTTAGTCAAGAGCAGTCTCTATATCTCAGAAGAGTGACTGAGTCTCTCTTGTGCTTTGTGCTGAATTTACTGAAGCAGCACGAGTTCATGGAGACACGCTGTTGGGCATGATGTTTCCTGGCACACGCTAGATCACTCCAGTATACCCTTTGAAGTAATACAAGCACAGGTTTGTCGATGTGTGAAAACGTTTAGCTTGGTTTGTAAAAGCCAATTAAAAATTGATTGCTAGCTGGAACAAAAGAGTTTCTTCCTGCTTGGGATGCTAGCCCTGTTCGTGTTCCTATTAAAGGCTAAACAGTGGATGAAGAGAAGCCGGAAAGTGACAGTTATATGTTTGGAAAGGTTTCGAAGGAGAACTGTTACTTGTTTCGCTCTCTATTTTTTCCCCTATCGCTTTATCTTTAGAAGATTGTTTTTCCACTGTTGAACACTGAGTTTGTGGTTTTATCACATCGCTTGTGGTTCCGGCCTGGTTTTCAGCCTGTTGCTATAAGAAGGCCATATTTACTTTGAACAGCTGTGTTTTTTTTTCTTCTTTTTCTTTTTCTTTGACGTGCCAGGAAAATTGGAGTGATTTGAAATTGGACACTTATCTGAGCCATCATTGTCATGCTGAGCACTCCAGCCTGCTCTGTCAAGAGACCTCACTGCAACCCAGCTCGTCTGTCTCTGGCTCTGTAAGTGGGTGTTTCACTTCATCATCATTTGAGTGCGTATTTGTGTTTGTGTGTGCGTGTGCCTGTCTGTGTGCAGGCCGGACAAGCATGATCTAAAGTTATTTATAAGCATTGTTTTGTATTTTTTTTTGTTGTTGCATGAATTAGGTTTTAAAAAATGCAATTCCTGTTCGATAAAGCAGCGACATTGAAACAGAAAAGTGCAAACACTGTAGCCTCGCTTGACTTTCAGGGTTTTGCAACATTTTTATAACGACTCTGAATTACCACAGGGCCTTCGGCATCTCTTGGCGACACTTGCTCACTTTTCAAAAGCCTGGTTTGAACAGATTTTTCTGGGTTGCTGACGATTATCTTCTCCATGCCATGTTTATGTTCATTTCGACGAGGGAACCACGGTTTATAATTACTGTATGTGGACATTTCACAATATTAAATGTAACTCTAAATGGATAAATGTGCTGTCGTGTAAGAGGAACAGAGCACTTTATGAGGATGATGTCATTTAACATCAGAAGAAATCAATATTGAACATTTTTTATAAAATTTTTTCTAATTAATTTCTTTTCTACGAAACCAGGAATTATGATGAGATTTCTCACAAGTTAAGGTGTAAAACTGATCAACATTTAAAGAATACATAAAGCATAGTACAATGTTGAGACTCATGGCTGAATGGTGCACACCTTTTATACTCTTATAGGATTTTTTTTTCTTAGATTTTATTTATTTTTTGTATTTTTCACATTATTTGTTGAAAAGAAATTGCCTTTAACTTTATGTTTCTTTTAATATTTTTAAATAAATGGAATTTTTTTTCAAAAAAAGTATTACTGTAGATGGGATTTTCCAAAATATGTTTTTATATATACACAAATCCCCAAAATCACCAAATGTGTTTTTTGCCTGGTTAAGGGATATATGCTACAGTAACTTCACTGACCTTGATTTGTAACATAAAAATGACAACAATTAAACATAAAAAAAAAGAAATGAAAAAGGACTGGAAAAAAATCTTGAAATTTTGAATTTCCAACTACTTTAATGATAAATTCTATAAAGGTTTATAGAAGGCCGTAGATCAGTGAAATCCCACTGCAGACGGAGCCCACGGCAATCGTTCCAGTGAACATTCGGTAACTGGAGCGCCTGATCCTTGAAAACAAGATTTGTAACTTGTCACAAGTTTGCCGAAGAGACGCATCTGTCCGTGGGAACTGTACGTACACACAGTCATTCACAAACACCGTTTGCACATTATAGGAACCTGACTGGGAGTTATTGCCATATCCCTTGTATAGTCATGTCGTCCGGACTTCACTCCAAGCCATTTCCACATGGTTGGGCCAACAAAGGAATTCCTTGGTGGCCAGCATGTCAGACGTGATGTAGGCTGTCCGATCATGGCTCCGGCATACTGAGAAAACTTTCTACATTAATGAATTAGACAGAAAAATTCATAACTGTGCCATAGTTACTTGAACACCCCTTGTATTAATTGCTGACTACTTTTACATAAGTGTACTTAACACTTACTTACCTAACACTATGACGGCAGATCAATCCCTGCTATCCATTATCACACAAATTAGGATGGGTTCAGTGTTGAGTCCTAGTTCCTCTCTAGGTTTTTCTTATTGCCATGTCAGGGAGTTTTTTTCTTGCCACCGTCGCTTGCTTATCAAGGACAATCTGATCATTTGGATTCATGCATATTTTTTCACATTTCATACTCATTTCAATCATTTTGATTTTGTGAGCTGCTTTGCAACACTGAACCTTGTTAAAAGCGCTATATGAATAAAATTGAATTGAATTAGAAAAGATTACTGAAGGAGCTGGTACCATAACCTGCCAGAGACCCAGGTTTGATCTTGAGCTCGGGTTACTTTGCTGATTTTTCTCCCTGCATCCTCCAGGTTATTTGGTTACTTCACACTATCTAAAACATGCCCTGTGATGGACTGGTGTCCTACCCAGGGAGTAGTTCCTTCTCTGTCTATCTGTTATACGGCCTGAATATGAATAACCAGTGTGTGATGGGATACTTTTGAGGTTAAGTGTTTATCCCTGCTCTAAAGAAACTGTGGCTTATAAGTGGTAACTGAACAAATAATGCTTTTTTAAAATACTTTCAAATTCAATTAAAAAAAAAAAATTTATTTAACAGAACATTCCTTTCTTAAATATGTTAATAATTGTCTCCGTAAATGAATGAATGAATAAATAAATAAATAAATGTAAGCGTTCAAATAGAGATGAACACAGTGGAATGTCAGCTGAAACCCCCAGACACGTCAAGTCTAAGGAATGGATGTGATTATAGCGTATCTTCATCTTACTAATGGGGATACATAGCATGAATGGCAGGTTAAATTGTTTCTCATTTTCTTAATTTTAACAAGAGCCCGTGTGCTCAGGAAGCCTCCTTCTGCCGAGTGCCTAATGCGTGCGCTCAATCATCTTAAGTAATTACAGAGGAATAAATGTTCTCCCATAGCCTCGCTGCACAACGGCACTAATCACTCTCTGACCCGCTCACGATCCACACTTATTAAGTGTGTGAACTGCATAATGTCCGGCTGTGGCAGCTAAATAATTAATACCAACAAATTGTGCTGAACGCAGGAGCTATTTATCTGTGCTCTAATCGCTGGCATATTTAGCTTTAGCTTTCTACGCGCAGAGGAATGAAACGCATACATGCGCAGGTGTGTGAGCGTGTGTGTGCTTTAGCACACAATAATGTTGGTTGCACCTTTTGAATTTTTACACTGTTTTCTTGACATTCAAATAATAATAAAAACCTTTCACTAACTCATGATACATTTTATACACCACCAGAAATGTATATCATGTAAACATGACTTACTGTTTTGTGTGTTAAAACTGACTAAAAGCCTGTTATGTTTGATAAACTGTAGTATGATGGAATTTTTTATTTTATTTTATCCATTTTTCTCATCATTCTACACACTATGCTCTACAATGACAAAATAAAACCAGATGTTTGGAGTGTTTTGTCTGAAGTATCCTGTTTGCATAAATCAGACCCATCACTTAATACTCGGTTAAAGCACTTTTGGCAGCAATGACAGACTCAACTGTTATTCAGCTTGTGACTGATACTACATGCTTAACGCACCTTTCTTCTGGAAGTTCTGTCCATTTTTCTTGGCACAATCATTCTTGGCCCCTTGTCCCCAATAACTCAGATTGGTTGGGCGACCAGATCTAGGAAGACTGTTGATTATTCCAAATCTCTTCCATTTGAAAAGGATGGAGGCTCCTGTGCTCTTGGGCACTATCAACACTGCAGACTTTGTCGTGTATCGATAAGCCTCTTGACTTCATGGCTTTGTTTGACTATATAAATAAACCTGAATTGAGTTTTCATTCTGACAGGCACCATTTACTGTGAGACCTTTTATAGACAGGTATGTGTCTTTTCATCTACAAGACCATTAATAGGAGTAGGATGTGCCAGAGTTCAGCGGCAAGTGTAATAACAAAGGGTCTGAATACTCATGTAAATGGGGTCTTTTTTAATTAATTAAATAATTTTTTTCTTTTTTTCTTTATACAGTCCTGGCTCCTGTTTTTACTTTGTCATATTGTGTATAGGATGATGGATTTGAATTATTATGATGAACTTGAGCAGGTTTAAAAACCTTAAGCTTGAGCAGGTTTAAAAACATTTTAATATTATGTGAACATATTAAACACACATTAGATGGAAGAAGTAGCATTGTATACTCCTTTTTTAGCACTCAGTTTTGCGATTCAAGCAGTTGAAGCAAGTATTATAAAAAATTTAAAAAAAGCCACTAAAAGGTAAGTAACATTTTATAATGCATTTCTTGCAGCAGCAGTATAATGGAATATAAAAAAAATCACCATCAATCACAACCCCCTCATTCAAATGTACTTTTTATACACTATAAAATGTTATGTATGCTATAAAATATTCTGATCTCATATAGTATTTACATATTGATATTATGCCTATTTTAGTTAGGTTTGTAATTGTAATTAATTTTATTTCTTCAGTTCAACATAAACATATACATTTTTTTGCCATTATTTATTGTTTTATTATTTATTATTTATTATTATACCATTATGTATTGCTATTCAACTTACATGCTTTACTTAAGTGGAAATTCTGCTTCTAATTTAAATACGCTGATACATCATTTATTGATTTTTTTATTTTAAATTAGAATTTTGAATTACGTTTTTTTTATTTTTTAAAAATATCTATCTATCTATCTATCTATCTATCTATCTATTTTCCGCATATATGAACAAGACATATACAACATTTACAAAAAAACAAAACAAAACAGTGATGACAATTTTATTACAAGATAATTTAGCAAAACAAATGTCATTTCCCATTACAACCCCCCCCCCTCCCAACCGCCTTTCTTTAATATCATCTCTATTAGTTAAAATGAAGGTTTAGGGAGTAGATTACTACTTTGGGCAGGAGTAGTGGGAACTGAAGGGGAAGAGGATACAATGTAACTTTATTTCATTTGGAGTAGGAGTCTCGTGCTCTATCATTTTTTGTTTTGGTGTCAGGAGCACCGGTAAGAATGATGGTGTCACCGACATGTCAGTGCACTGGACCCTTATCCTCAGACAAATTTGGGCCCAGTGTACTGTATACTCAGGGCTTTTGTAACCCTTCATTTATCTCTCTCCTTCTACGTAGTGCTCTTCACTGGCATGTTTATGTGTTCTGTCTTCAGGTTAAGAATAACTACATAGGATGTTGATGTGATTCTGCCCTCATCCTGATATTTTTTCTGATTACAGTTGCATCAACAATGGTGCAACTCTGACATCTTTAGAGGAAACAATTTGAGGTTTAAAAAAAGGCATAGATAACAACTGTTGAAGTGTGTACACATTTTTTTTTTGGCTGATTCTGTGTCTCTTTTTCCCCCCTAAAAATGCATTGCAACACTTATAGTCACTGTAAAAGTAGCTGATGGTTAAAGCACCAAATGATTTTAAATAACACTGCATAATTAAGAGTATAATCAGCGATTTGCAGAATGTCTTTTTTTTTTAAGTGTAACCTTGAAAAGTCTATTTAAAAACTATTTAATGTACCCACACAGACTGCATTGGTTATAATGCTTATTACTCATACTACACTGTCTGGCAAAGAAAAAACATTTGCACAGTCTAAGATTTAGTTTGACCACCTTTAGCTTTGCTTACGGCACATAATGTGGTGGCAGAGTCATGTGTGAAAATGATTCGTCATGCTTGCAGAGCCACTCTTTCACAAATTGAATCCTGGAATATACCTGAGCCATCAATATAGACAAATTCCCTCGGGATAGGTGGGATAACCTTATGTGAGAACCTGGTCATTCACTACATGTAGATTGTTAGCTGAATTCATGTTACTGCCACATGACGTTGCTGAACCTAGACCTGACCAAGTAAACCAACCCCAGATCACAACACGTCCTACAAAGGCTTGTACAGCGGGCACTATGCATGATGGGTACATCGCTTCATGCGCACCCCTTCTTACCCTGCCATTACTCTCGAATAGGGTCAATCTGGACTCATCAGACCACATTACCTTTTTTTCATTGCTTCACAGTCTGTTTAGATTAGTCTCAATCCTGTGAGTTCCAATTGATTTTGGATGTGGAAATGCTGTGATGTCTCCTGGTGATTTTCTCTTTGTGTGTGTGTGTGTGTTTTTACAATGCAGTTTGCCAAATATTTAAGTGATGTCCCTTCATCCCTGTAGTTGACAGTTCAGATCTATCTTTCCAGGATTTACCAATGTTATTTTCTTTACTTGATGGAGGCTGATAATTTGACCCTTCAGAAACAGTGACCTTGTCCAGGCAGTGTAGTCGAAGACTGAAAGCCCTTCTGAATTGACAGATGACAAGACTGCCGGGCAGGTAGCAATGCCCCTTTGTCCTGAATGCACTGATTTGATCAGCTAAATCACCTGAGTTTGTCCTCGAACAGAAGCAGATACGACAATGTGAGGAGAATATGTTCAGTCTTAAATACAAGTAATACTGTACATGCAGTGGCTCTGTATAGCCTACAAAGGTCTGTCACACCTTGTTAGGAGTTTAAACAAGCATGTCTTATCAACTTACCTTTATTATCACACACACCCTCCGTCAATGGATTGGTGTAATGTTAGCAAAACAAACACTTATATGTAATCTCATTTACCTCGGTTCACTCCACTTGACTTCGGCTCTCTAGAGTTTCACAATGAATTGTGCATCTTGATGGAGTTGTGTTGGTAGTGTTTAGTATGCGGTGCGGTGGCATGGTGAATAGTATTGTCACCTTGCACCTCCACACTGTAAACCCGAATAAGTTGGCAAAATTAAAAAATGTAAGGTAATCAGTTACATCAAATTTTTTAAGTAATGATGTTTCCAGTTTTAAGTAAACGGAACTATGAGTTTTTGAGTTTATTGTACTCATTCATATTAATCGTTCTTTACTTGCATTATTGAGTAGCCTAACTCATACTATTTAATAGCAATTATTAAGCAAATTTTTTTTTTAGTTGTTGCAAATCAAATAAATTGTTGTTGATCTTTCGGCTGCTCCCGGCAATGGGGCGCTATAGCAGACAATCCGGTCCGCACACAAGCTTGGCACAGGTTTTTATGGGCTTAGGACAGGCACTTCATCCAGTTGTTGGGAATCGAACTGGGCCTTTCGCATGGCAGATAAAACACCTACCACTGAACCACCATGATGATGTCAGACACAAAATCGCTAGTCTGAAAGATTTTAAGTTGGTGGAACTTTAAGGTTACTGTTACTTAAGTACTTACAGATACTTAAAATATCAAATTTATTCAGCTAACTTGAAAAGTGCCATTTCTACAAACTCATAAATACCAAAAAGGTCTAAATACTCATCAAGGTCTATTAATTTGATTGTAATTATTTAAGTTAACAGTACTCAATATGTTTAATTACTTTGAGCATTAGGGTTTACAGTGCATGGTTTTGTGGAGGTTTTCCTCCCACAGTCCAAAGATATGCAGATTAGGCTGACTGGCATTCCCAAATTGCGTGTGTGTGTGTGTGTGTGTGTGTGTGTGTGTCCTGTGATGGATTGGCACCTTGTCCAGGGTGCACCCTGCTTCGTGCCCTAAGTCACATCAATACAGCTCAATACATAAAACACTGACCTTAAAGTCTTTGACTGCCTAGTCATGACTCTATGAAAGCTCTTTGAAAGCTGACCTGTAATTGAACTAAACCCCACTTTCTTTGGGTTAGAATGTTCATAAAGATATGCAATTTGGAAAAAGGAGGCTATCATTAAAAAAAAGAAGGCAACCCACATTCATTTCATCACTAAAACCTGATAACTTACATGCAGTTAAAACATGTAAGGAGAGAAAATTTCCATCCATGGGGTGCAAGAATGTATTTAATTGTATTACCTTAGTATCATTATGAAGAATGCGGTGCATGCTGCAAACAGCAAGGAAAGACACTGCGAACTGCATGGCTAAATTTAGCGCTGCCAGAAATTCAGTGGTAGCTAAGAGTTCTCTACAATACAGTTTTTGTTGTAAGGGTCCATAAAAGTGTCTGCATCGACTGTGCCTCCTTCACTGGAGCTAGGGCTCATTGCGCTCGGTTGGAAAAACCAGAGGCAGTCCAACATAACAAATCACCAGAGAGAGAGGGAGAGAGAAAGAAAAAGAGAGAGAGAGAGAGAGAGAGAGAGATGGCTGTCTGGCTATATTTCAACTGTATGTTTGCATTTGGGCCAGCTCCAAACAAAACCTCTCCCTCAACCTTAGCCGAAGAGGCCTAATGAGAGAGCGAGGGGAGGGACATGGGGCGAAATAAGGCAACGCAAACTTGTTCACTTGCTGAGGAGGAGTGCACTTCAGAGTGCAGCCTGTTAAGAGAGCTCTTTAACGGCGTTGTCATGTCAGTACGAACATTTAGGCCTTCCCATATCCATCACTTCTGAGAAGGACATTATCCTAATTTGTTTCAACGTGTTAATATGATGTACTGAATACACAAGAGCATTGTCTTTAAACTGAGTGCGCTTAGCTGTGTTTAATCAACACTTCATGTGTGTTTGAACAGTTTGTGTGAGTTATTTAAAATAATGAAAAAACTAACAGTAGCCTAGTCCCGCAGCTTTATGCTCTAATATTAGAATGGGCTGAAATATATAATATATTGCTGCAATGTAGGTTATAACTTACTTTTATGGATTTTTAAAATAGATTTTCTACCTTGTTTATGTTGCAAGTGTATTAGATTCATATGCTGGATCTGTGTTTAATTTTGCCTTTAATCTCTCATGAAGGATCTTCACTTGTTTATCAGACATCTCAACCCAATCATTTTCACACATGACTCTGCCGCCACATTGTGCACCGTAAGCAAAGCTAAAGGTGGTCAAACTAAATCTTAGACTGTGCAACTTTTTTTTCTTTGCCAGACACATGTAGTATGAGTAATAAGCATTATAACCTATGCACTTCTAGAATCATTGACTCAAAGTTTTACAGCCATTAATATATATACAGTAAACTAAATAACACCAAACATTAATTGGACATCTAGCTATATAACCGTTTATACAGATTTCTCCTTTGTTACAGACTTAAATAACAAGACATAATCGTTGGCTCCATGATCAATCTGTTTTAACTATACAGTCAATTGGGTAACACAAATGAACTGGGTTGTAGATATCAGTTTATACCCGTCTAACCCATGTGTTATGCAAAATGGTCAACTGTGTGTATCTCTAATGCACTGCAAGTGATAGCTATCAATACAAAGAAATGAAATATTGTAAGGTTTAATTTTAAGGTGTAATTCTGAGTATCTTACGCCTTGTTCACACTAAGTAGTAGTTCTTTCTTCGTCAGCCAAGTACACTCGCTGTTCGGTAATTGGAGAGTGAATCACAGATGAGAAATTGAAAAAGTTGATAAAAATAAAGATTAAGTCTTAAAATGATTTCAGTGAGTTTTACCACTTTAGCGCTGTTATTTTAGTAGTGAAAATATTGACTAATGCCAGTAAAATATTCAGTTTAGATTTTTTTTATTAATATCTATTGGTGCAGGTTTTTGTTTGCATTGAGCAAGTAGCTGATTAGTAGCTTATTTTAAATCCAGTACATACCTGTGCATAACATCACTTGTGAACATTTTGACAGGTTAAACTTCAGGCAGAAATGTAATTACAGCAAAAGTTGCATTAAATTCTGTCCAGTGGTCGATTTATGACGTGCCAACAGTTTGATGTATGCGCAGTACACTGTCAAAACTTGTGGTTTGTAATCTGGCTCATGTGCCAGATTACAACTTCAACTTTGCTTCTATTCAACATTCTGACTTCATTTATGGTGCAGGCTTAACTTCAGTCAAATACAGAAGGACTGGCAAAGTTTCATTAAATTCTGTCCTGCCAGTTTTGCGTGATGGTTTGACAAAATCTGGCTGGACAGACATTTATACAGACAGACAGACAGACAAAACATTTTCTGAAACTGGTTTCGGGTTCTCCAATGATCAAGGGATTCCCATAATAAAAAAAAACTGTATGGCAGGTTTAACACAGCTGAAGTTTGTTTTTTCCCCAAGTGATCTTTAGTATTCTAATTGCTGACTAGTTCATATTTCATAAATATCGTGTTCACAAGCCACCCTGCATCAGTAACTGGAATATCATGAAGATAATGTGTGCAGGAAAATTGTGGTTGTGTGAAGCATTTGCCTTCCAGCATTTCTCAAATTCTGCGTGTCTCCCACCAATAATGTTAATACACACTATTTAAAATGATGTGCTTGTGTGATGTGATGCTTCTGGGCGTCTGTGAAAATTGTAATAGTTTAATGTTAGGTTTATTACTGAATCGAAGTAGCTCTTCTCTGCTGCTTGGATGTGTTAAAAATAACATAAAAGCTTTAAATGAATCCCTCTAAGACAGGTTGTTCAATTACAGTGCAGGGGAAATGGACTGTTCCACGTTTATTAGTTTATAAATTAATTCCAGTAAGTAGTCTCTATCGGTGGGGTAGTGATCAATAGTGGACTTTTATTAGGCTATTAGACATGTGCATCAATTCGAAAGCTATTGTGCTTGAGCTGTCAAGGCATTCTAGCACTACCAATGTTGCCACTGCAGTTTTGATTACTTGTCTTGGCTCATCAATTTGTTGTTGCATGTAGGCTTGGTGGGTGCTGCATGAGCAGCATTGTTGCCTAACATTACCAAGGACCTCATCTGCCATCTTGAGCTTAAAGAAGAAGCCTTTCTTTGTCTCTTAGACTTTACAGCACAATGAAATTCTTTTATGAAAGGTAAAAAATCAGATTCAGCCATGAAGCAGAGAGGGTTAATAGCTTTAGTGTTAATAGTGTTAAAGCTTGAACCTTCTGATCAGTAAGTGCCTTAACAGAGGAGCCACCATTGTCTCCTTTCTTCCAAGTTCTCATACAATAATAATAAAGCCAGCTGTATGGCAGACGACCCCTCCTAACCCTCACATGGGTTCTTCACCCTCTTGCGATTTGACAGAAGTACTGAAAAACACTCACCTTGGGTGGTCAAACACCTAACCCTAATATGACACCTGACCTAATACCACTGTTCGTTTTTATTGCTGCTGCACTGCACAATATTGGAAGTTGGCCATTGTGTTATAGCTTTCCTGGCCATTTTAAGCATTTATTGTCCTGCACTTGTTGAGTATTTGTACTTAAATTCATCTTGTCTGCTGTACTACTGTATTGTTATATGTGCACAATGATCATGGAGAAAATGACATTATGTTCCAATGTATAACAGCTCTGACACTAGTGGAATGACACTAAAAGTCCACTGGATTTGATTAAACTTTCTGTGGTTGTTTCCCACCCTCCACAGAAAAAATAAATAAAATCAATTTTAAAAAAAATCATGTAGATGGATTGACTAATCTGGTGTGAATGTGTGTCAGCATGGTGCCCTAAAATGGACTGGTGTCCTATATTTCTGTATTTCTACTTTACACTCATGGGTGTTTATGGGATTGGCTCCAAGAAAAATGAAAACAAAGAACAAATATATGAATATGAACAGTGTGACATGGAAGTACAAAACAAAGTCAGTCAAAGTGATTCTGGTCACTGGAAAGTTGGAGCGTATCATGTGTGTGTTTTTTTTTTAAATATTATCTATGATTATTTGCACTCATTGCTGTTGTTGAAATTTTGTTGATGAGGTCAAGATCAGTGGTCGAATGACATGGATAATAATTAAACTTTTTTTTTCTAATAGGATGCAAGTTGCAAAAATATTTTTATGACAGACCCATTAAGAGCATAACTTTTACTGCAGAGGTTTAATAAAACAATGATGTAATACCACTTTTCTCTCATTTGCACCTGCCATTTTTATGCTTATGAAACAGGCTTTTATGCTACAAACATCATAAATATTTTTTTACTGTAACCATAACTGAAAATTATGATTCTGTGCCATCATCATCATCATCATCATCATCATCAAGAGTGTTTACGTCTGTCTGTGATTTAAAGGGAAAAAAAGAATGATACATTGCTGGAAATTACAGCTCCTCATCAGGTTATTACTGAGTTCTTACAGTGATTAGCGTGTTTGATTGGTCACTATGCTTGAATGGCTTTAATCCAAACATCAATAACTATATACATCCACATGGACCTAATGTGCTTTTATGATGAAATATCAGAGAAAAAAAAGCTCTGTGGCTCCAAAAAAAGAAAAGAAAAAGAAGGCGAGATATTATTGCACATAGAGTACAGTATAATAATATGCCTGATATTTTTATATTTTTATAATTGGACACCCTTAGTCATAATTTTAGTTTTAGGGGTTTTAAGTTGAGTCATGTCAGACCATGGTCTTGCCTAAGCCTCTTGTTACTTGTATGTACAGCACATGCACTCACTTGTTAACGCACATACTGTATCTAAGCAGCCAATCACATGGCAGTGACTAAATGCATTTAGGCAGGTAGACTTGGAAAAAAACAATCTGCTGAAATTCAAACCAAGCATCAGACTGGGGGAAAAAGTGATTTTAGTGACTCTGAACATGGAATGGTTGTTGATGCCATACAGACTAGGTCTGCTGTTCTGCTGGGATTTTCACACACAGCCATCTGTAAAGTTCACAGAGAATGGTCTAAAAAAGAGAAAATATCCTGTGCAGTTCTCTGGGCAGAAATGCCTTGTTGATGCTCGAGGTCAGAGAGAAATAGGCAGACTGGTTCAAGTCAATAGATAGGCAAGAGTAACTCAAATAACATCTCGCTACAACTAAAGTATGCTGAAGAGCAACTCTGAATGTATGACATGTAGAACCTGGAAGCGGATGGGCCACAGCAGCAGAAGACCACAACAGGCGATACTCCAGTCAGGCTCAAAACATGGGGTCAAAAAATTGACAGTAGATGATTGGGGGGAAAAAAAAAAAAACTTGTCTTGTCTGATGCATCTCGATTTGTGTTGCGATGTTTAGATGGTAGGGCGAGAATGATCATAGACCACATAACTGTGTCAATAGTTCAGGCTGCTTGTGGTGTAATGGTGTGGGGGATATTTTCTTGGCACAATTTGAGCCCCTTAGCCCCCTTACAGAGTTCACTGTACTCAAACGGCCTCCACAGTCACCAGATCTCAATCCAGTAGGGCTCATTCGGGACGTGGTGGAATGTGAGATGTGCAGCCGACAGATCTGCAGCACCTTTATGATGCTGTCATTTCAATATGGACCCAAATCTGTAAGGAATGTTTCCGGCATCTTTTTGAATCTATGCCACGAAGAATTAAGGCAAAAGGGTCCAACCCAGATATAATTATTAACACGTGTAGTACACTAAAACTGTTTAAATTGAACTATACTGATGACACAAAGTGTGACACATACGTAGTGAGGTAAATAAAATCTCTGCTTGTAGTACAGTACGCACTCGATCAGATTCTTAGAGTAGGATTCAGGCAGAGCCGAGATTTTTTTCCTTCACAGAGTTGTTTGCATGTGCAATTATTCCACATTATACAGGTTGCCCACACACACAAACACACACATTGCACAACCATTTCTCTGTCAGAAATAAAGGGAGAAGAAATAAATGCGGTGTGGAGCAAGAAATGGCCTACATTGCACTAGATTTTCTCTCATGTTTGTGAAAATGAATTAAAAAAAATAATAATAAGAGTAAAAAAGCACCTCTCTATTTCCTTCTTCCAAACAGCATTAAGTGAAAGTGATGTCTGTTGGCTTTAAGATAGAAATTGCCTGCTCCTCCCTGGCACATATTTCATCAGCACTCCAGCCCTGCCTCCACTCGTGGAAATTAATAGGCAGGATTTTCTATGAATGTGAAATGCAGGTGGTGGAGACTGGAGACATAACTGTGTCCTTCTGCCTAGATGGCAGAATGTGCAAGTGTGGACATCAGAACACTGCAATTTTGTGCTCATATGATGGAACAGGAAAAGCATGAGAGTGAATGATTACTGTGGAAAGGATTAGAAACACACACACACACACACACATACACACACACACACACACACACACACACACACACAAGCTCAAAAACATAAGACAGGATTAGTCAGACAGTCAAAAGGGTTTAAATTGTCTTCCTATCCATATACCCCTTTAAATAGAGAAAAATGTTGAATATTTCGCACCAACAGAACCTCCGTGAAGTTTAAAACAAACTTGCAGATTCTGTTTGCACATTGTGGATGTCATGATCTTGTTTGAGTGTGTGCAAGAGTGTGTAGTGCCTTTGTGTACAAACTGTTCAATGCTCGATGTTGTCCCGATATTTCTGCACCTAGTACCAAGACAAATCTCTTAAACATGCAGCTGTCCATCTGATTCTGCAGACAAAAAGGGCTACGTAAAGTGTAACAGTTTTGTAGATGCGTAAATGTTGTTTAAAAAACAGAACGTAAATGATGGACCTGGCTGTGTATTGATGTACCATCTGTAAGGACAGAATAGAAGCTCTGATATAAAGAAGATGTGTGAGTAGATGTGATGTTACAGTATGTTAGTGCTGAACAATCATCTTCACAATAGAAATGTGGTCAGAAAAAAAAAAAAAATCATGAATGACCGTGATCTTGTTTTTCACCGGATACCCTTCCTGATTCAACACTCCCATTTTATGAGGCTAATTAATAAAAGAAGGTTTCAATATGCTAGCGAGTATAAAGTTTAGACCTTGGAATAATGGCAAAAGGTCATGTGGTCTGATGAGTTCAGAATGACCCTATTCCAGAGTAATGTGTGGATGAGGGGAAAAAAGGGATGTAAATGAATTGATGCACCCATCATACATAGTGCACAAGCCTCTGGAGGTTTTATGATCTGGAGTTGCTTCGGTTGGTCAGGTCTCGGCAACGTTATGTGGCAATAGAATGAAGTCAGCTGATGACCTGAATGTACTGAACCACCATCAATGGAGTTTTTCATCCCTGATGGCTGAGTGCTTGTGGGAGCATGAGGAATCATTTTCTGCATCCTGTAGTTAAAGCTAAAGGCGGTTGAACAAAATATTTGTGTGTGTGTGACTAATATTGTTGTTGTGTTTTTTTTGGCTAAGCAATATAGATTGTAATCATTTTGAATAATGTCTCATGTCAAGTTGGTGTTTGTATTGTCATGCAATCCATATGCACACATTTAGCTGTACAAATATTGCTCCTCTGATGAACACACTACACACAGCTGTTACAGTAGTTCAAGGGACAGCATGAAGTGGAAAATGTGTGACAGTGATAGACAAATGTTTACAGTTATTTACATTGCCACATTATACCGTACTAGCCAGAGTTGTCATGTGCCTGATGTCTCTTCCAGGAACACTGTGTACGTGCTGGGAATACACCAGGCCATTGTCAGGCACTAGGTAAACTACCAGTCAAAAGTTTGGACACACATTTCATCCTACATTGTAAAAATTCTGAAGGCATTCAAAATATGCAATAATCTCCTTTGAACAGTTAATATTGAGATGAGAGTGTCTGATGCTCTGTAAAGCCTCCATAACGGCACTTCTCTGAGGTGCTGGTTGTTAATTGGTAATATTAGAGGCTGGTAACTCTAAATGAACTTCTCCTCTGGGGCAGAGGTAAATTTTGGTCTCGCTTTATTGGATGGTCTTCATGAGAGCCAGTTTCATTATGGTGCTTTAAGGATTTCGCAAATGCACTTGACAATACTGTTCTTGCAAAAACTATTCCAGAACAGCTATTTTGTGTCTTAAAATAGCAGTTGACCGTTGTTGTTGTTGTTGTTGTTTTTGTTGTTGTTGATATGTAACTAGATAATTCCATATGTGTTATTTCATAGTTTTGATGTTCCCGCTTATTGTTGTAGAATGTAGAACATAAATTACTAAAGAATTAGACTTAGAATGTGTGTCCAAACCTTTGACTGGTACTGTACTTTCACACAAAGGTCTGATCCACCTCAAACTAATTTGTGGGAGGAAGCTGGAAGCTCGTGAATAACTCAAGATTCAATC
This sequence comes from Clariallabes teugelsi, assembly GCA_030014215.1. NCBI lineage: Eukaryota > Metazoa > Chordata > Actinopteri > Siluriformes > Clariidae > Clariallabes > Clariallabes teugelsi. Next base: position 24,632,658 of record JAQMYG010000036.1, on the reverse strand, counting down.
GAGGAGCCTGGAGTGGAAATAAGACGTTTTACTTCTTCTACCGAGTTCATTTCTTTAAAAAATTCTTCGCACAGTTTGCTTTTTTATACCAAGCAAAGTTGTTTATCTTCACAGCCCAACTTGCAAATGTTTGCATACTGGGTGTCAAAACTGATTAAACACTGAAGTTCCAGACTAAATGGAGAGGAGGTTGGACGTTATATAGTTATACTGAACTAAATCAAAAGCCTCATAACAGTGGGCAACAGTGAGTCTTCTTGGAGGAGCTATACCATAGTACAGTACACCACAAATCCTGAATCAGCCCAAACAATCCAGAATGCCTTGTTTTGGTTTGTGGATGATCTTTATGGAAAGGTCAAGCCTGAAATGGACAACACGAGACAACACGGCATTTCACTGTCCTCGTGCAGTCACACGGATTTACAGGCCATGTAAAGATGTGGTCAACATTATATTCTCTTATTTTACCACACAGGTGGTAAAGGCATTTTCCTTTACGGTCCAAGTTCCCTGGCTATGCATTTGTATCTATTACTTTGAAATAAATTTTATTGTCAATACAGATGAATGGTTTATTCAGTATGTAAGATATGCCATTGTGTGCAACAGAAAATTTATGCTTTTTTTTCATCAAGTGAGAGAATAACAGAAATTACAATACAGAACAACCTACACACCCTCTGTAAGGACACCGGCAGTGTTTTTTTTTAATGATTGTTCTTGACACGGACAGCATGGAGCAAAGAAGAGCCAGTGCCAGTGATAGCAGGAGCAAGAGGAAGTGAAACATAAGCATACACTACAGTATCCCACACAGGTTTTTTTTTTAGGTATTTAATGTGGTGTTCAGACGACATTTAAACTACAGTACATAAGGTCCTATTTCACAATCAGTATTGTAGACGTTAAATAATGCAGACTTGTTCCTCTTCCTGAATGCTGGTGTAACCGCAATGGCAGTGACAGAGTGAAAATGTCTGTAAATGTTTCTTTGCTTCAACATTCTCCAAAAATCCACTGAACACATTTATTTCACTCATCTTGCCCAGTCACTTTGCTGATCACATGAGAGAAAGAAGCAATGTTGAAGAAAAAACCTATTCACCTTTCTCTTCCGAGAACTACAATTAGAAATAATAATAGAATCATTAGAATAATTATGGTAATGTTGAACAGTTAAAAGTAATAGTAAAAAAGCTAAATGTTTACCTATACATGTTTTTTTTTCTTTTAACAATTAAATGTTATGATTATTGAATGTACGGCCCTTGTTGACTTGAAATCTTACATTGTATTGTATATAGTCTATCCATCGTCCACGTTATTAGGAACACCTTTGCACCTGTACATTCCTGTAATCATCAAATCAGCCAATCATGTAGCAGCTGAGGAATGCATAACTTTATGCAGGTCAAGCACATGAGTTAATGTTCATTTAAAAACATCAGAATGGGGAGCAAATGTGATCTTAATCAGCCATGCTTTTTATTACCCAGACAGGCTGAGCAAAGTGTTAAAAACACGGAAAATGCACACACACACACACACACACACACACACACACACACACACACACACACACACACACACACGTTCACAAGCATTCAGTAAGAGGCTCTAGCGATGGTGGTAATGATGTGTTAATGAGGGAGCTCATAGGTGAAGCTGACGGGAAGGCTACTGACTGTAATTAAAGTAAGCACTCTACTACCATAATGGGCAGAAAGCGTATGGGCTACATCAGGTTTCAATCTGTGGCTACAGTGGGTACAAGCCCTACAGTGGGTGGAAATCAGGAAAAAAATACAGTATATATATAAAATTATAATTTTAAAAAGGACAATTTTTACTGTCCAATGGATCATTGCATTATTTATCAGGTGTAGAGGTATTCCAAATTAGGACACAGATAAATGCATATACAGCATCTGATATTTATGTGCAAATCTGCATTGGGGTAAAATGAACTCTGCAGGTGTGAATTAATAATGCAGAGCCATGGACTTTGACAGCCATATGTGAAATGTCCTCTTTTAGTGTGTATGAGAGTCAAAGTGCAAATGTGCCTTGGGTGAGAGATATGGAACAGCTCATAAATAAGTGTGAAAGGAACAGCGCAGATGTTCCTCACATCACAAGCCACAAGGGTGCCTAAAGTGAAAGCGTATAGAGAAATTCCTGCATGTGGAGAGCTTGAAATCATGTAAGATATGGTTGTGCATACTCGTGACGTGTGGGTGTGTGCGATATCACCTCACCTATATATAAATACTTATAGAGAAATCGTGAATATGAAGTACCTGTGAATGTGTGAAAACATACAAAGACTGAGTGAGACTGAGTGCGATACTGTCTGAGATGTGAATGTGTGTACCTGTGCATGGCATGTTGGCAGCTTAACGGGTCATCATTGATTTCTCTCAGAACACCATTTTTAGTAACCACCATGCTTCTGGCTTTTGTCGATACTTTACATTTACATTTAGGGGTTTGGCAGATACTCTTGTCAAGACTAAATCTACACATTTCAGCATCCTTGCATCTTTTTTTTTTTTTTTTTTCATTTTACATCCTAAAAATCACCTCCTGTGTTAAATGTCTCCAGGCAGTATATACCTGGTCTGTCTATCACACTCTCGTGGGGGAAATGGCTGGAAATCCGGCACAGGTTGAAAAAACAGGCGCTCAAGAGTGTGTCCTGGTATTGTGTAGGGGTCAGACAGTGATTTAACCCGTCTGAGCTGAGCTCTGAAAGGTCACAGGGCTCTAGATTGAAATTCCTCCCACTGCTAAAAAGCAGGCCGTGCGCATTACTGATATTGCTGTCAGAAAATTCCGGCTGGTTGTGGACCGAATGACCCTGAGGTTCGAGGATGCGATCAGCGCTGATTTAATGCTGACTTTTTTATTTTGCATTCTACTTACACTATTAATAATGGTCTACGTCTACCACCTTGTGGTTATGCACACAATTGTTTTTTCGTTCTTGTTTGAGATATGAAATACAGTGAATTCTCACATGGGATTATGGTGTGTGTATGTGTATGTGTGTGTGTATATGTGTGCCATGTTTTCAAATCTTGAATGGACCAAATGTTTCCAGAAGTATAGGAACATCCCAAATTGATGAATTGTGGGGACTTTTCTTGTTCCCAGGAGAGACACAGCTTAAAAAAGGAACAATGCAGTGTTTATTGAAGAAAAAGCAAAACAAAACATTTGATTGACGATTGATCAAAGAACGAAATAGTTATTGAAGTTAAGATAATAGGTGGGGGGGGGGGGGTAACATTAATTAGGCGTTTCAAAGGAAGGTCATTCCAAAGACAGAAAGACTAATGTGTGTTTGTGTGTGTTTGTGTGTGTGTGTGTGTGTGTGTGTGAATTGATTTCCCAGAGGATTAGGAAATCTTCTAAATGACACCTGAGCACACTGTTATCCAGTTGAGCAGTGCCATTTTTTTTTTTATATACATTAATGGTATGTGTGTAAAATGTGTGAGAGTCTCTGCAATAAGGGAAGGTACAGATCCATACCCCAAACAGAGCCAAAAACTTGAAGTGTTGAATTAACACCCAGAGTTTTGAATTAACACCCTACAATGTTTATATAGGTTCAGTTGGAACTCTAATAGCCCACACTGAGGATTTTTCTTTATTAAGACTGTCTTAGAAGGAGAAGTGGTGCAAAAAATGTACAGAATGTATTATGGATCCATCTGTTGTCTATGCCGGTTAGGGTTAAGGAGGACCTGGAGCCTATCCCAGGGAATTTCGGAAAGGGTTCACCAAGCACACATTTATACCTATTCATACACTACTGGCTCAAACCTGCACTGCATTTCTGTGGACCCAGAATACTCTGAGAAAAACCACCATACATGAGGAGAATATGCAACCTTAATGGACACAGACTGGCGGTGGGATCAAATACCCAACCCTGAAGGTGCAAGGCAACAGGGCTAACCAATAAAACACAGTGCCACCTAGAAATTATTATTTAAAGAATAGAATAAATTGAACATACAGTAGCATACTTGTTCAGACCATTCCGCTGAAAACATATCTGACTTTCATTCATGGGCAAAGCATATGCAAATAAAGGGATCCAGTCACTTCAATAAATATGTTCTTACTACTCAGCTGAAGTTCCATTCCTTTGTCTCTGTGTCAGAGGACATCACTGCATAATGACTGACATCCAAGTCTGATATGGTAAGAAGGTCAAGAATTGGCAAAGTTTAAATGAGGACACAGGTAAGTAAATGATTGACCCAACTTATTTCAAATTTGTTACTGTTTACAAGAGTGCCTGCACAACTGCAACGTGTATGCATTTAAATTACTCAGTGATGGTTTGAATTACAGACTTCATAGTTTCCACCTAACATAAGCATACACATTTTTGCCTTTTTTTCAGTGAAACCAAAAGTCCTAAGGATTTTCACAACAGGACTACTGCATTGGGGAATATTAACAACACTCATGTACTGTATGTCCGAATAAAAATTTAATAAAAATGTGTTTATGTTAACCCTTCAAATACTCTTTACTGTTTGATATAGTTGGAAAGTGGCTTAGCGTTAGTCACTACAGTAGAT
>JAQMYG010000036.1:24603403-24627923 GCA_030014215.1 Clariallabes teugelsi | reverse complement strand
ATATACTGCATATATACTGCATTACCTGCAGTTCATTCTTTATTATATACTGTATAAGGAAAATTTGCATAAGCATGTCTCCGTAATGCTCCAAATCTCCGATTGCAATTCATGAAGGGAGATGCAAAAACAGAAAAATGATTTTGATTGCAGTTTTTGCTTGGTTTTCATCGAGCAAGAGTGGGCAAATCAAGTTGGACACAGAGAAGTGATGTTCTTGTACATCCATGTGAACAAATGCATGCATTTAGAGAAAGCAGCCATGTTGCAGTCATGCAGACTTTTCCTAACTCACATCACCATAACAATATTTTAAGCCAAGCCAAATCAATTGTTTTCATACAGTCTTCCATCTGTATTGTCCTATTCACTGTAATAAAAGTGATTCAGTGTATGCCGTGTGCCTCGTGAGCTTGTTCGTATGCTTTGCCGCAGGCTGTTGCTCAGAACACACAAGATGTTTGACATCATCATTAATCCTGTACATTAAATCCATAAAATAAAAAAAGCTGGCACTCGAGAAAGTAGAAAAGTGTTTCTAGCATTGTTTATGCAACTCTGGGCGCTTAATGACTTATTGATGATTCACATAAACACACATCGATCAGTTGTTTGGGTCAGCAGTATGTTCTGGACTGAGTTATGTCTTTCGCTGTAATGAGTGTATACATTGTATAGAAATGATTGTTACAATGATTGATACATATTAAATCAGTTTAAATTTCAGTACTCACTATCTGTCAAACACAACTAGATGAGTGGGAAAATATCTAATTTAAAGACTAAAAAGTTTAGCAATCGTCATATTGATAGGAAATATAAGTCAGGAAATTAGAAGAGATATATGGTTATGGATATATGGAGGGTGTCCTAATAATAATTTATAACAATGCTGAAAAGGCTTGGGATGACATGACCTAGGACACTGCAAGGCCAGGGAATGTTGTAAACTTAGTAATTAGCGCTGAGGATAAACTGAAATAAACAGAGATCAATACAGCACCTGTTAAAGGGATAATCCTGGTTATTTCATGTCTGACTTAAATTCAAATTATGGTGCTTATAAGTATATTACCCCATGAATTGTTTGTTAAAAGTCTTCCTGCTCTGCACACCAGCTTTTGTCGCCTGTACAATGTAGTACAATGAAAGTAATCGGAGCCAAATTACACAACCCTCGTTCCATGCAAAAATGCATTCCAAGGTTCAGCTGAGATACGAGTTTGAAGTGTCTGAGCTTAATCATATTGGTATCTTTATTATCTATAATCTAAATGTACTGTATTACAAATTGAGTCCAAACATAACTCTTTATTTAGTGCATTTAGCAGATCAGGAACATTTATAACATATGTTAATGTGCTTATATGCGCTTCAATTTTGATTTATGACAGACTTGAAAAACAACCGTATTGACATGTCAGACTTGATAAAACCCCTTAAGGTTTTACAGAGTGTTGAAAAAACATATATTTAGCCTCCCTTCACTCTTAATGTGTCAACCTAAATGACAAGCATGAGCTAATTATTGCAGCATCTCAATTTCACACACATGTTTTTGAAAAAATTTTACTGGCTGTGAAGCCAAAGCTTAGAATTTATTATGGAAGTTGCTTTGTGACATTTTTCATATGTGAGTAATTCACTGAATAATTCAGAATAATTTTGTTTTAAGCAAAAGACAGCTCATTCATTCATTCATTTATCCTCAGAAATCTCTTAATTCCGTTTAGCGTCACCTAGTCGCTGGGCACAAGGTTGAGAGATTTGTACACTAGATGAAATACCAGTCCCACGCAAACATGCACAAAGACAGGGACCTGTGCTCTGAATCAAACCCAGAGCCCTGGGGCTGCGAGGTAGCAACACTACCCGCTGTGCCACCATGTCATCCTTTTGATTTATGTAATATTTAATAATAATTAAATCTGTCAGATTATTATTAAAATTTCATTAGCCTTCATTCTATTTGGAGCTCCTCTTAAACCTATTTAGCACGAAGCCACAGTAGCGCCTTGTCTAACACGCTGTCATGTTAATCAGTGTGGCCTTTACGCTGCTCACTGGCACTGAACAAAGCAGCTAATTAAAATTGCATTAAGTGTATTTTTTCATCTTGTGGTTTTTAGCTAGAAAGTGTGTGTATGTCTATAACTTAACTTGCACATATTTTAGTCTGTAATCTACTGCAGCAGAGATTATGTGTAGTTAGAAAAATCTCATGTGTTGAACCAAATTTTGTATGTGTTCATATTCCATAAGACCAAAATATGAGATGAATTCCAGAAGAGTTAGAAGTTACAATTAATATTTATTATTTTAGTTTATTTTACCTTTGGCATTATATCAGTAATATATAGCCGTAAACATAACTAAATATACATGGAAATATACAGATGAGTGAGAAATCGATAGAAAAAACCGAACACATAAGATTCGGTTCCAGACAGGTGTACAACATGATGTTAACATTCATGCTATGTGTCCCATATAATGTACGATGTGCTGTGATTTTGGATCCAGATGGCAAGAGGAAAAGATCTAAGTGACTTTCAAAGCGGATTTATTAATGAGGCAGGGATGACTGGAGTTTCATTCATTAAGACAGCTCACAAGGCTGTGTTTTAAAATGAACAGTGTTAAAGTGACATCTATTGAAAAGATGTTAGTAGGATATGGTTGGAAATTGTGATCAAAACTGGCAAGGCTCAGTGAGTTCTGGTGTCTTTGCGATGCTGTGGACAGCATGCTGTCTTATTCACTTCACCCTTGGGTTGAAGGGTCATGGCAAATCAATACAAAGTTATTCTGACTGATCAACCATGATGAACCATTTCTGTCCTGGGAGTGGTCTCTTCCAGGATGTTAATGCTTTCCATTCACAGAGCACAATGGATCAGTGAATGCTTTGACAAGTATGAAATTGATTTAAATGATATGATATAGCCTTCACAGATCTCACCATATCTCAAGCCAATTGAACACCATTGGAACAAGATGTTAGTCAGCGCTCTACACCACCATCAAAACCTCAACCAAAGTAATATCATTTGAGTAATGTTCCTCGGGTGTGTAGAATTTAAGCCAAGGCTCTGATGGCTCTTGTTGGCCCAACATCTTACAAAGGACATTATTTTTATGTAGTTTTTTTTTCTTTTTCCTTTTTCATGTTTTTATGAGGCGGCACGGTGGTGTAGTGGTTAGAACTGTCGCCTTGCACCTCCAGGGTCTGGGATCGATTCCCGGCCAGTCTCGATTCCTGTCTTTGTGTGCATGGAGTTTGCATGTTCTCCCCGTGCTTGGTGGGTTTCATCCAGATATGCAGGTTAGGGTTAATTGCCATTCCCAAATTGTATATGTCTGTGTGCCCTGCGATGAATTGGCACCTTGTCCAGGGTGTACACTGCCTCGTGCCCTAAGCCTCCTGGGATAGGCTCCAGGTCCCCACGACCCTGAATACAGGAGAAAGTGGTATAGAAGATGAGTGAGAGTGAGTAAGAGTGATGTTTCTATGATAGCCCCTAGTGACAAAGCTCATGAAAAAGTGAAAGCATAAAAATTACAGAAACACAATGCAAATACAGAAACACACACCAAAAGTCAAAGCACATGCAAAAATGAAAAACACTGCAAAACCAAATACACAAAAGTCAAAACACATGCAAAAAGAAAAGTACTGCAAAACCAAAAACACAAACAAATGTTAAAACATGTGCAAAAATGTAAAGCACTGAAAAACAAAAAATACAAACACCAAAACATGTGCAAAAGGTTAAACAGTGCAAAACCAAAAAACACACAAAAAGAAAAGTGCTGCAAAACCAAAAACACCCGTAAGCATGAAAACACATGCAAAAAGTAAAACACTGCAAAATCAAAAACACACGGAAACATGAAAACACATGCAAAAAGTAAAACCAAAACCACAAAAAAGCCAAAGCACATCGAAAAAGAGACTGAAAAATATATTTGCTACACGGGACTTGCTCCAGGACAGCAGAGGAGTGATGTGGCTGCTGCACAGACCAGGAAGTACCAATGAACAAGATGTCAATCAGTGTTTCTAAAAGGTAAATAAACTAAATAAACTGTTTCTTTTAAAGTTATTAGAACCAGTGTGTTGTGGAATATTACAGAAACAGAATCAAGTCACATAGCAAATATAAGCAGTAGTTCGTTTCACAACCTTTGTATGTATTTATGGTTTTGAGTGAGATTTTTGTTTGCCATCGTATGTTTCTGTATGGTTAACGTACACATATTCATTTAGTAAAATATTACACTCCTCTTATTTTAAACTAATTTAAGATACTACTCAAAGGAACTGAGGTCATAATGTTGGTGGAAACTGCACTTGACTATGGCATGCACATGGCCTTTGAAAAAGCAATAAATGCCACATGAATATTCAGCCCACTCCCCTGCTCAGTCACGCTCATTCCGGACAACAACAGCTGTGCTCCTTACATCTGAATTCTAATCCACACCTATTGCCAACATTATGTAAATATGGTAATGGAGCATCTGTTGCCTGGAGTATTGTCTCTCTTACACTCTATCTACTGTATGTCTCTCTTTTGTCTGTCCCTAATTTCTTTCTTCCTGCCGCTGTTGTGGAATTTAAACTTAATGAAGTCAGAACATATGCTCGATGAAAGGGTTGATGATGGTTGTGCTTAGTATGATTTCAATTTAACCTGACTTAACAGGTTAATGATTTAACCTGACTGGGAAATCAAAATCCTCCCATGGACGAGAGCCAGAGACTAACCACAGAAGTATACATAAGGCTAATTTTACACCAGATGTGGCCTTCCATCACTACTGTAGTGCCAGAAATTCTACATTCCTGTTATATTAGTGGTGGCTTAATAATTGCAGCTCTGGGTTACTGATCAGAAGGTTGAGGGTTCAAGCCAAAGCTTTCCTATGCTGCCACTTGAGCAAGGCCCTTAACCCTGTCTGTTTTGTGGGTGCTGTATCATGGCTGACCCTTTCTTCAAACCCCGTGGTATACAATAACAAGAACTTCACAGTAATGTATATTTCTTTAATGTTTATCAATTTACAAAATGGAATTATTTACTTCATAACATGCATTTCTTAATCTTTAATTAATGCATCCCCCTAAAATTTTCAGAAATTTCCACATGAGCTAATATTGCTGGATTTACCTTTTAGGAAGACAAAAAAAAAACTTAGTTTAATGAGCTCAGTCATTGAATAAATGAAACAAATGATTACCTAATATTTATAAATATAATAGAAATGAAGATATATTGTTTAATTTCCATAAATCCACGAGTAAGGAAAAGCTCTCCAGTAATCTTTAACTGTGACCAACAGAATAGCCAAGAAAAACAGAAATAAATCTTTTATAGACAAATGTTTCTTATAATGGTCTATGATGTTTCTCTGTACAGTGCTCCTCGGAGGATGCAGAGACAGATTTGATGCCAGGTAAGGTTTTAAACTGGAGATCATCCTGTGGCTATAAAGCTTTAAAAGCTGGCTGCGTTTTCTTCTCTGCTTTTTAAAGTGTCTCATCTCCCTCTTGTGGAAGAGCCATCAGACTCGAGACAAGTCTTACTCATCATTTACACTGGACAACAATCTTTAAGACTTTCTTTGATTTAGAGATGAAAATGCTTATTATTCTGAATTTCAATGAGTTAAATTAAAACAGTAAAATTAAAACTATTGATTGGCTACAGTTTTTATGATGTTTGGGTTTTCATCTTAGGGCTTATATACCTTACATAAAATACATTATTAATAAGAAATTGTAAAATTCTTATGAGGGACACAAAGAGGCACATATTAGATGCTAAATGAGAACTTATCATTCTCCCTATTTTTTTTATTTTTTATTTTTTTTAGAATTTACATAACATTTTGCTTATTTGTATAAAAATTTATATACAAATATGATGAAGTTAAAAAGAAAGAATCGATACATTAAAAGACCTGGGTTTGCAACTTCATATTAATGCAATTACTCCGAATATTTTTGAGGTATATTTGCTTCCACTATTTTATATTCAGGGGTGAAATGATGCACTCAAGTTTTGTCACTGATCAAAGTGTGTTCAAGAGGTCCCTGGAATTCCATGTTAAAATGTTCCTTTAACTCTGTGTCAAAGGAACAAAGGCAGTGAGCTCTCTTGGTACCCTGAGAGAGTCTCATGAGATGACAAGTCCCGGTTTGACTTGAATGCCCCTTATATTTAAACCAACCCGTGACAACCTTATCTTCAGTCTACCTGTTTGTTTGTCATGGAATAATAAGTTTTTTTCTTTTAATTAGATTAGATTAGATTCAACTCCATTGTCATTGTGCAAGGTACATGAACAAAGCCAATGAAATGCAGTTAGCATCTAACCACAAGTTCATAAGTGGCTTATTAAGAATAAAGAATAATGTGGTAAATGAGAGTATGGGTCCATATGTACAGGGGTGAGAGTGTCTTATGTATAACAGGTACAGTAGGTATTAAATATATTAATATATGGCTAAAAATACAGAATAACTGTGCAAACAAAGTGCAGTGGATAAAACAATGTCAAGAAGATAACATGCTCAACACAATATACATATATAAATATATGAATGTCTGAATAAAACAGTATATATAGAAAACATATGGGTGGAATATACAGTAATGCAATGATAAACATATTAACAGCCACAGGGAAAAAAGCAATTTTTCAGTCTGCCAGAGGCAGCTGTAGCGCCTGCTCAACATGAGAAGGGTGAATAGTCCATGGTTGGGGTGAGAGGCATTTATAATGATAATGCACCCCGCCCTTTGCAGACAACGTTTCTTGTAAATGTCCTCCATGGTGGGTAGCTGAATACCAATGATTCGTTGGACCGTCTTCACCACTCTCTGAAGGGCTTTGCAGTCCGAAGCCGTGCAGTTGACATACCACACTGGGATGGTGAGTTTGTGGCGATGCTCTCAATTGTATAGCGGTAGGTAAGTTCTCCAATATTTTGGAGCATATGTGGGGCTTTTGAAGTCTCCTCAGCAAATTCAAGTACTGTTGTGTTCTCAGGAGAGAAGTGTTCAGAGACCAGGTGAGGTCCTCAGAGATGTGGACTCCAAAGAACTTAAAAAAGCTACCCAGTCCAAATAGATACTGGCCCGCTAGGGATGTATGTCATCACCTTTCAAACTAGAGACTGCAGCCCTTACTGTGGCATCCTCAGGGGTATTACGAGTTGTGTGAATGTAGCAGCCATTCCCAAATACTTTTCCACTAAGTTCTTTATGACTTTAAATCACACATTATCCTGGAGTACAACAATACTGCTTAGAAAAATTCAATAAGTTTTTTGTTTGTTTGTTTTGTATGAGACAGTGTCCAAATTCTGCACTGTGCAAAGCGTTTCTTGTTTCTTTCTTCTTTTTTATTACCATGCTTTGACACAATCTAAAAGTTACATTAATCAGTTCACAAGCGTCTTTATCAAGATCATCTAGATGTTTAACTGAGCAACGTGCCCTTGAAATTGGTAGAATTTACAACGGTTGTTCAACTGTGATGACTCTTAGCTGCAGTAAAACATTTGAATGTGCAAAAATTTTAAAGAAAGCTATTTTAACTGCAGTCATTTCCAAGAATGGAACACCTGATCCTTGAAAATCAATGTACAGCTTGACATGGAAAGGCTCATCTTTCTCTGGGAACTGTACACACAATCATTCACGAACACCACTTGTACATTACAGAAAGTTATTGCCACATCCCCCATACAGTCCTGACCTAGCTCCAAGGCATTTCCACATGTTTTGGCCATTAAAGGAGTTCCTGGGAGGCCAGGGTTTCAGACATGATGAAGACAGGCCGATCATGGCTCAGACCTTGATGATATCCAAGCACAAAGCTGGGATGCATTAGTGCATTAGTGTAGCAGGCAATTATATAGAAAATTAAAGGTAGGTTTTACTCTCATGACTGTCCTCTGTTATTCTGTACAATCAAACGCAGTAGTTTGACTTCAATGCCCCTTTACATTATAGCATTTGGATTTTCAACTAGCATTTGATTAGCATGATAACATTTAGATGAACTAATCTATTAAATCACTTGCTAGAGCTGCATCAGATCCAGAAAACATAAAAAGATTATTCCATATGAAAAAAAACTGTCCGTTCTTACTTGTTATAAGGCTGATCATTATCTCTGTTGGCCAGGAGTGGGAATATGTGGAGGTGTGTAAAGCAGATGGCAGGAAACAGACACAGTAGTCCATCCGGTGTACTCATGGATTTGAACTATGAAGAAGACCATCTGTGGCGGCAGTATCATGGTCTTGTTACGGATCTGCCAGGATTGTGTCTGGGGTAAGGGTTCTTAAATTTGATAGATCTATTTGATAATGTGTGATTTTTGGTTTAAGAGTTAATCCTTTTTCTTCCTTGGAGCTCAGCTACACAGGTTTTTTTTCTTCTTGCTCACTTTTGTATATGTTTCATTTTTTTCAACAGTTCCTTTCCAATTTCTCTCTCCTGTGTTGAAAAAATACAGGGTATATTATATTGTTCACATAACAATAGACATTCTATACTCAAAAACAGCTGTATGTCCAGATTCATGGAGTATTTTTTTCATCATGTTTTAGTCATTGATGATAGACATCATAAAACCCTATGGAGCTGAGTACTGTCTTAAACACCTCTCGAATGCTCAGTCCCACCCTGTTCTAAGAGGTCTATTATCTTTCCTATCCCTTGATCGACAAAGATCCCAGACTTACATCTGTGGTTATGAAAACATTTGGGTGCCTAATCCTTTCCTGTCTAGAATCATGCACACTAATGAATCCACTGCAGTTTGCCTCCCTAGGCCAACAGATCTGCTAATGACACTGCTGATGTGGCACTGCACCACATTGCTCAGTATCTGGAGTCTTTTAACAACTGTGCCTGCTTACTCTTCATACCCTTTAACTCAGCCTTTAATACAGTTAACCGTGACATGCTGTTTTTCATGCTCAATGATAAGAATTTGCACTCTTACAATCATGTTATTGGATATGACTACCTCAGCAATAGCATGTGTGTTGTGAAAATGAAAAGCACATGCTCACACTGTCACTCAGCATAGACACTCCTTACTGTAGGTCTCTCCTACTCTCGAGTTACACCAGCTCTTCATATCAGCTCTTAAAATATGCAACTGACACAATAATAATTGGATTCATGTCAGAAAATGACATGTAGCGCTACCATCAGGAGGTGGTTTGAGTTATGACATGGCACGCGGACAATGAACTCCTCCTGAACACCTTTTAAGCTGATTATAGACTTCTGGAAATCAATACATCACAAGAAGCCTGTGAGGGGTGGCAAGCAGAAACTCTCGAGTGATGAAACAGAAAACAGCCATCTGTGGAGTCCAAGGGAGCAAAATTGGCTGTCGGCGAGACATTCTTTTCTCAACGCGACACTAGCCAATCATGGTTCTGTGAGCTCAAACATGCATACCAGGAGGTATAGTGTTTTCGTCTGAGTCTACTATGCCCCCCTGTGACACAGCATGAGCAGCAGTTTGAAAAGAAGCATGTAATTGCCTTTCACTGTCTCAGGTTGGTAGTTGATGTATGCTAAGGGAGGTGGGTGGGACTTAGCCAAAATCAAATTAGGAATTGGCAAAAGCGATTTGGCAACCAACCAACAACCATCACAGACTCTAAGCTCACAAATCATCAACCCACTTTAGTGGATCATCAACACCGCCAACATTATCAAGAGGGACATGTAGAGAACTGCAGAAGTATAGACTAAAGAGGAAGCCAGTGATTTAGTTCTACGTAGCAATCATCCAGAGCATCCTGACATCACCCATCAGAGTGACAATACTGACTCAACATCAAGAGGACACCAAGAACCTTATTGGGTTATGTGTAAAGTCTTATAAATACTTGCATATGGTCTCACTAGTTCAAAAGCAGAACTAAAACAAGTTGTCTCACAACCAATTTCTTTTCTTTTGTCAACAGAGAACTTCATTTATACTTGTTTATCAGAATGTGCTTGAATCCTCTGCTGTTTTCTGTGTGAATGTCTGTAATGTTTGCACAGACTATACTTCATCACTCTGTTAAATCTACACTCTTAATTCTAACTGTTTTAATGTAAAGCCATTACCTAAGTTACATTAACCGCTGCTACTGGTTTAAACATTTACTATTATTATTATTATTTTTTTTATAAATGTGTACTTTAAATGATACTAAATGACCTATTGATGATTGTTTAGCTGTACTGGACTCAAACTAGACTTGAATCTTAACTTTTGTTGTCCATTATTAATTTCTGATTATACATCTGATTCGATGAGAGGCTTTCCTTGAGTTTTGATTTAGAGCACTGGAACATTTAACTATATGTATCGCCTCACTTCACAGGTGTTCTACAATTATTAATTACACTAACTGTTGATCACCAGCATGAGTGAAAGTAGGTCTGTATGGTCCACAGCAATGGGAAGAGGGGAGAGCAGCACCATGCCAAGACCCACATATACAGTAGAACCATTCACAGAAGCATTTTCAACAAGAAAAAACATCTGCTAAGGTTAATTTCATGTTAAACAAAATTTTTTATCCTTACTAACTGCTTCTAATTTGTTCCAAATTGCCTTTGAGCTGTCTGTTTTGTTTGTCACGGCTGAATCCCCAATCCCTCTCCAACACCTGATCACCACTATGTGGTGTGAGGAACAAGTGATTGTACACGCTACACGGTGCATTTGCTGTACATCTTACTCTAGTTGGGATTCAACCATGGAACCCCAGATGTAACCAATATTCTAAAGCAGAATAAATGGAGACTTTAAAAGGAAGAATTACAGGACTGTCCACCACATCCATTGTTTACTTCCCTCACCCTGTGGCTATTTTGTACCAGTAAGGATTTAGAACTACTTTCCCCCTGTTAATTGCACTAAATGTCAGTCTAGCAGCTAAATGCTATTTCTGCCAGGCGCAAAAGGATTTGTGTTGGTCGAGCAAAAATAACTGGTTAAGCAAACAAACAAATCATAGTCTGTTGATAATAAATGCCATTTGTAGAACTGTTGTATGACAAAAAAAAGTAATATTACACTCGAGGTCATGCTGTTGCATTGAATATCAGCATGACTGTGATATGTTCGCTACAACTGCATCACAGCTATGCTGATATTCAGTACAATAGCTCTTCCTCTTGTGTAATAATGCTTAATTATACAGCAAATTATGGCTATAATATGACAAAACTATAATACAAGCATATCTCAACTTGGCTGGAGTAGCCCTTGTGTACTGGAGTAATGTCTACATTATGCATCTATATGAATAATATGTTATTACAAAAAAACACATTCATAGGTGTTTTGTTCTCCTTTTCTGTACCTTTCGCTATTGTTAACATAAAACTTCCAAAGTCTAAAAGATGAGCTTACTCAAAAGCTTAATTAAAGGCAAGTTCATGAATACTTCAACAGATGCAAATGTAATTAGCTTTGTTTTTTTTTAATTAGCAGCCTGTTACAAATCACCAGTGTTTAGTTTGTGTTTAAAGACTTCCTTGTGAACATTTAAATCCTAATTAAATTCAAAATAAAGTAGACTATAAAATTGATTCATGTAATGATCTGAAGGTAAGATACTTGAATGTTGATTAGTGGGTATTATTACCATTACATCAATGAATGTTTACACTATTCATGCATAGGGAGAGACAAAAATGTGATTCAAATGCTAATGCCATATTTGCAGTTAATTAACACCTCCTAATCATATGAGTCACAGAGGAAAAGCAGTCAGACTTTTCATGGTATGAATAATTTAGTGTAGGTGAGCCAAGAGAATACAATGTAAAAATATGGGAGCTCTGGTTACCTGTTAAAAATATGGTGACTATCATTGTACCATTGTACTGTATACCTCGTTATTATATATAGAAATATATTGTACCATTGAATACCCTGTTATTTTAGAAAATAAATATTTTGATAACCTGTCAAACAACAAATGTACTGTAAACCACACTACAGTCTATCTCTGGGATAAATACAATAGTATTGTATATTACAATGTTTTATTGCAAAGGGCAGTTTGACTGCAAATAATGGTAGATGTGGTTGGGGAAATTTCATTGCAAAAAAATATTTTAAAACTCTTATATGTGTATATGTGTATTTTTGGTTGGCACACATTTTAGAGTCATTAACAGCTTATGGTAAATTGCAAAGCAAATAACTAATCAACCCTGTGTAAACCAAGGTGCAGACTGTTTTTGCATATACACATGCAAAACAACATATTCATATATGATATAAATGTTGGGAAATATTATCCAGTGGCCTTAGATGATTAAAGTTAGTGAGTCCTTGAGTCCAATTTGCGTGAAGAGGGCAATACTTCACATCCTGTACCAGTCCCAAAAAAGTAATCTTCATCCACTCTAAATGACCATAGACCAGCTTCCCTTATATCCCATGTAATGAAGGTTTTGGAGAGGATGGTGCTGGCTCATCTGAGACCTCAGGTTGGTGTGGATGATGCCATGATTTATCTTCATCAGTGAACTCTTTCTCACCTGGATAAAGCAGGTAGCACTGTGAGAATTACAGTATGGTCTTTGATTTCTCCAGTGCCTTTACCACAATTCAACCTGCAAGAGAAGCTTGAGAAGATGCATGTCGACACCTCCACAACCTCTTGGATCACTAGCTATCTGATGGACAGACCAGTTTGTAAGGTTGCATACATTGGGATGTATGCCTGGAAATCAGCAGTACCGGAGCACCTCAGGGGACAGTACTCTCTCCTTAAAGAGTGGTAGTATGGGAGCATGAGGGTAAACACATGCATTTTCCATCACATTGTGCACTACAATCAAATCTAAAAGGGGTTGATTTAAATTATTTAATCATGCTATGCACAATAGCATCTACAGTATACGCAGAATCACCAAAAACCAATAAAGATGAGCTAGTGAGCTACTGTTCTATAGGCAGCAACATGAGAATAGTCAGATCTGGTTTAAACTAACAAAAGAAAAGGCTACTGTAACATAAATAACCACTCTTCTCATCTGTAGTGAGCAGAAAAGGACCTGATGATGCACAAGTTTTAAGTTTTAAGCTCCATCAACAGCATGTAAGATCACCGTTTTTTCACTGCTGTCCAGCACAGACATGGTGACAAAAACATTGTCCAAAATATCTCACTTTATGAATGGAACAACCACTTCACCGATTTTACATTAACATATTTAGTGGGTAAGGACATCTATTTTACAAGTAATTTTTCCATCATTGTTTGCGAAAAGATTTTCACTTATAATCTCACAATTTCAGTGGGTAAGAAAAGGGTCAGCATACACTCAGTTGATAATTTCCAAGTGCCTGAATATACCATGTTCATCTGTACCCACAATACTACACAAGTATAAACACCACGCGACCTCGCAGTCATCATATTGCTCAGGAAGCAGACAAGTACTTTGGTACAAAAAGTATAAATCAATTCCTGGCTAATAGCAAAGAATCTTATGAACACACTGGAGGAAACAGGTATCTATATCCACAGTAGAATGAGACCATAACCTGAAAAAGTGCTGAACAAAAAAGAAGCCACTTCTCCAAAACTGCCATAAAAGGGTGCACATGGGACCAAAGATGTTACTTTTTGGAGAAATGTCCTCCACAACAAATTGAACTGTTTGGCCATAATGACCATCATTGTCTGGAGGGAAAAAAGGGGAAGCCAAAGAACACCATGTGGAGCAGCATTATGTTGTGGGGGTGCTTTGCTACAGGTGAGACTGGTGCACTTCACAAAATAGATGGCATTATGAGGTGGGAGCATTATATGGCTATATTGAAGCAACATCTCAAGATATCAGTTAGGAAATTAAAGCTTGGTCACAAATGGTTCTTCCAAATTTAACAATGCCCCCAAGTATACTTCCAAAGTCGTGGCCAGATGGCTAAAGGACAATAAAGGCAAGGTATTGGAGAAAATAGAAAATTTGTGGGCAGAACTGAAAAATATGTGCAAGCAGGGCCTACAAACCTCGCTCAATTACACCGTTTTGTCAGGAGGAATGGCCTCAAATTATAGCAACATTTTGTAAGAAGCTTGTGGAAGGCTATCCAAAACATTTAACAAATTTTTAAAAATAATATTACAAAATACTAATTAAGTGTATGTAAACTTCTGATCCACTGTGAATATGATGAAAGAAATACACAAATACACTAAAATAAATCTTTCCCTCTCTTATTATTCTGCCACTTCACATTCTTAAAGTAGTGAATCCTAGCTGACCAAAGACTGGGAAGGTTTACGAGGATTAAATGTCAGGAATTGTATTGCTTTCTCACTGTAAACTGTGAGTAAACTATAAAAGTGTCAAACAATGAGTGATTTACTATCCCAACAGGGATTCATTTGCACACCTGCATACAGCTCTTGGATTTCCTGTTAATCTGTCCCAGTATTGAGCACATCTTCCCTAAAGTTATGTCAGGAGATGACAGTGTAGCACAGCTTGAATTCCTCCTCGCGTCAGACTCATGGGGCATCATACTAACTTGAGCAGTATCCAAAACATCATTAGAAATGTGGCAGGTGAAAGACAGCATGGAAGCGAGAGGCCTAATAATGAGGTGTACAATTTTGCTGCAGATTCCTTTGGATTCTCAGTGCACTCCGGGTTAAGGGTATGTTCTAAACAATGAAAGAAGTGAAAGTACTTGTGGAAAAAATCTTGTTATATTTATATGTGACACATTAATATCATATAAAGTCAATTATTTTTATAACTTTTGGTATTGAGTAGAAACAGCTCCCAATTATCTCAGGAACGGGGACCAGGTGTTAATTATGAAGTGATTTGTTTTCTAACAGCTGCTGTACATCTTCCTAATGATGAGTGTTCTGTTAAAAGATAAAGCCAATACAGAGAGTGTATTTAAGCAATATTATACAAGATGGAGTGCTGTTGTACTGAATATCAGCATGGCTGGGATGCAGTCATAGGGCCGAGGGTGCAGGCTGAATGCAGCATACTGTATATAACATCCATGCTGATATTCAGTACAGCAGCACAACCTCGAATGTGATATTGCTTTCATATAGCAGTTCTTCAAATGCCATTTATTATTAACAGATTATGATTTGCTTGTTTATTAACCAGATGTTATTAGTTCCGTGACTGGAGTAACTATCGAAACTAGAGACTCACAGTTAGTGTGAAAGAAGTTTTAAATTCATACTTAAATTCTTCGGTATGTAGCCAACAAAACATGGAGGCGGTGAACAGGGCTGAGAAACTGTAGGATATCTTTTGGGTTTAGTGGTTGAATCCCAAGTAGCATTAAATAGAAAGCTATTCAAAGGCGGCACGTTGGCTTAGTGGTTAGCACTGTCACCTTGCACCTCCAGGGTCCGGGTTTGATTCCTGGATCCTGGAGGTGCAAAAAAATGTGAATTTGCATGTTCTGCCCATGCTTGATGGGTTTCCTCCCACAATGCCAAATGATTGAGTGTGTATATCTACAGTAAGTGTGCCCTGTGATGGATTGGCACCCTGTCCCTAAGTCTCCTGGGATATGCCCCAGGCCACCTGCGACCCTGTATACAGGATTATGCGGTATAGACACAATAAGTAGTGCCATTGATCAGGGGTTAGAGTGGTATTTGAGATTCAGCCTTGCATTACGTACGAACCAGTTTGCTTTGTAGCTAGCATCACCTGTAAACAGAACAACATGAAAATGATGAAATCTAGATATGAACGGTTCAGTGGCAATTTGTAATGACAGTTACTATGAAGTGTTGTTTAAGATGATAAAAAGTTAACAGATCTGTTTTTGCGACTGGTTTTGAATATGGGTTTTTGGCAGGCAGCTGCTCTTAACTCTTTCCAGTACTATGGACCCTACCAACCTACAGTAAGAACTGTTACATTGATATGAAGTCATACTGTACATATAGTTATCCTAGTGCTGGTATGCTCTACATACAGTATGTACATGTACATATGTATATCTATAGGTGGCATGATGGTGTAGTGGTTAGCCCTGTCACCTTGCACCTCCTGGGTCAAGGGTTCGATTCCTGACTCAGGTCTGTGTGCTTGGAGTGTGCATGTTCTCCCCGTGCTTGGTGGGTTGCCTCTGTGTACTCTGTGTTTTCCTCCCACAGTCCAAAGACATGCCGAGGCTAACTGGTGTTTGCTCCCAAATTGTCTGTAGTGTGTGTCACTATTGGCCTTAGTTGGACTACAGAGGTTCCTAGATACAGTGGGGCAAAAAAGTATTTAGTCAGCCACCAATTGTGCAAGTTCTCCCACTTTAAAAGGTGAGAGAGGCCTGTAAATTTCATCATAGGTATACCTCAACTATGAGAGACAAAATAAGAAGAAAAAAAATCCAGAAAATCACATGGATTTTAATGAATTAATTGGTAAATTCCTCTGTAAAATAAGTATTTGGTCACCTACAAACAAGCAAGATTTCTGGCTCTNNNATGATGAAAATTACAGGCCTCTCTCATCTTTTAAGTGGGAGAACTTGCACAATTGGTGGCTGACTAAATACTTTTTTACCCCACCGTAAATGGATGCACCACTCCTTGAGTGTCTCTTGTACAATAACATTACTTGGTTGGAATTGTTGTACTGTATAATCTAGTTTAGTAATATGTTCTCTTTGGCCATTGTTGGTGTTGTTAATAGAATTGGAGTAGTTGAACTATTTGAAATAATGAAAAATCACAGAGTAATATGATGGAGAAACATAGTGGGATGCTGATATTGAGGATGCCACATATTTTGTTCAAAAGCTTTGCCAAGAACAACTGGATGAAAACACAGAAGTAATTATGTAGGAAATTTGGCAAGTGTTTGCATTTGAACTGTTAAAATCCATAAGGTAACATTTATGTGTGATGCAGGTCACACTGATTTTTTGGGATATGCTTGGATAGTGAATCATAATATCCATTTGTTGATTGGTATATATGTTGTGTTTTCATGATAAAATAAAAGTTTTTATTGAAATGCAAATTGTGAATAATTTTTTTTTTTTTTTTTTACCACTCCTTTCAGCTGAAAAACAGCAGTGGAGAGGTAAATTATATTTCTCTTGTAATTGGTTGCATAAGAGCCTGTAATTGTTTTTACTCTAGAACATAAATCCAAATCAAGAGCCCTGTAATTTGCATGAAGCAATAGCGGGACTAGAACCTAGGAGCTTTTTTTGTAACATGACTCACAGACAAAGACAGCCACACAAATGCAAATTTATAGCAATTTGCATGAGCCAACGTCAATATTTAGAGTTAGAGTAAGGAAGTAGAAAATAGAAGAAGCATTTTACACAGAATTACTCTCTTGACAGGTAAACAGTATACTGACCTAAAGAGAATGATTTGCCTACAAGCATGTTGCTTCTAATCAGTTTTAAAATTAAAGTGAATAGCATCCCAACTTTAAATTTCCCAAATTTCAAATATAAATTATAGTCAGTTATTAAGTAAATTAAGTTAATAATAATAATAATAATAATAATAATAATAATAAGTTCAATGTGTAGATTTAAGCATTCATATATGGCAGAGTGGGCATGTTAATATTCGGCAGCCGTTTTAAGCGGCCCCGCCCATTCGCACACCTGCAGAAGGGGAGTCTGCCTATCTAGTGAGCGAGCCTATGGTGAGCGAAGAGTGACAAAAGATTTAGGCGCACGCCCATCACTGGCACATGTCGTGACATTGCCCCTCCCTCAACTCTGACCTCATGGTCGCCGCTGGCACTGCCCGTCCACGGGTGGCACCACAGACTCATGGACATGAGACAAGTTCCTACGAAAAAAGGGTCATTTTATTTGGAAAAGAGGGAAAGGGAAGGGTTTAAGGAGGGAGGATGGCAAACAGGGGAGGAAACAGTAAAGGGTGTGTGGAGGCAGTGCTCAGCTGGCATGTGAGCATAAAGCTGGCAAGCAATGGCAGCGACAGAGTGGTAGGGTAAGCCTGCGTGGGCAGTGGCTCCTGCATGCTCCCTCGAACGACTTCTCTTCGCTGACTGGCCAACCAGCCTCTCCCAGCTCTCCTTGGGCACGGCCACAGACAGCAGTCCTTCATGATGTCCGGCAGCTGGACTGTGGCTTTTCCAGCTGGAAACCAGGGCCTCAACATAAAGACACATTGGTCTTTTCCTCTTCGGCGGCAGGATCAAGAAAGCCGGCTCTGTGTGGAAGTGCACTCATGCAGTCTTTGTCCTCAACGTGGAGAGCAAATGGCAGCATTCAACTTTATGCTTTTAAAGTCCCTGGGGCACATGACATCACCCTGCTCGCATGCCACTCTCTGTATTTAAGACTCTGCTCTGTAGACCTCCAGGACCTCAAGCTGAACTTTCTGTCTCGTTTTTATAACAAGGAAGAAGCCCGAGGTCCATTAGTGATGATTATTCACCAGCCGTGCCTTTTGCCGCAGAAGAGGAGGCTGCCTATCTAGTGAGCCTACAGAGTAAGCGAGGAGTGACAAAAGATTTTTCAATGGTGTCACCAGTTTACTGGTATATAATTGATAATCAATATTATGTTCACCTAACAGATCACCTGTTATGATATGATATTTTTTACAGACCTCCCAGAACCACTGAAATATTCAAAATAACATTATATTAAAATCATGTAAAATTAGTAAACAGATTCTTATTCGTTGCCTTCTCCCTTGACTACATATGCTACAAGTGCTTTTTAATAAGACACCCCCACAAAAAAGAAATAAATAAAAAATAAACCAATTTGACAGCTAACATTAAGGAGCTTGCTGGCTAATGTGAATGTTAGTTAGTACTCTTTGGGATAATCAAGTTGCTGGTAGTCTAGGTATTTTGTTGTAGCAACAAGAGTGTAATTCATTTTTTACAGCTAGTAACTCGGCTGTTTGAACAAGGAAAGATCATTTCACTACCCGTGTGCCTCTACAGCGACCAGTATTTGTGCATGTCTTTAATGTGTCTTAGAGATGGTGTGTTAAGTTGAGCCATGTCATGAAGTAATGAGGGAGAACTTGAAAAGACAAATATAGCATACAGCTACATTCTGGATCAGGGAAGATCTGTCAGCTGTAGTCCACTCTGTTCATGACTGAACAAGCATGGCCTGTATGGAGAGAAATAGCAGATACTTCTAAAGTTGTAGTGAGAAATCAACATGACAGAGCCACGTTGGCAACATGAGCAGAGAATTACAGCTGGTGTCAGATGGTGTGATCAGAGTTCTCCAGAGAGAAGACAAGATCTTGACATATGGGCACATCTCCAGGGATATGTAGATGTTCAGTCCTGGTGAGATCCGATTTCAGGTGATACGATGTCAGGTAGACAAGCTGTTCAATGAGCTTAAACGTGAGTGTCTGAGGGAGGAAAGGACAGGATCTGTCATCAACATAGCAGTGATATGAGAAGCCATGTGATCATATTACATCACTGATAGAGCAAAAATAGAAGCAAGCTTTAAGGCTTGCAGGACTCCAGTGGATAATCTGCATGGAGCAGATGTGTATATTGGCCTTATTTCAGATTATACATATACAATATTTCATAAATCTACACAAAATAGCCATAATACTAAAGTGGGTGGGGTGGGGGATTTAACCTGCAAAATATAGCTACAAATAAGGTCTGGGTTGAGGATAAGATGGATAGGGCCAAATGCAGATCAATCTTAGAAGATAACCTGTTCCGACCTGTAAGAGACTTGAGACTGGAATGAAGGTTCACCTTCCAACATGGCACAGGAATAACGCTACACCAGAATATAATAGAAAACCAAGAATCTGGATGTGTTAGTATGGCCTAGTTAAAAAAAAATGTGTATATGTTTAATATGTCCATATTTGTATGAATGGAATGTCGATTTGATATATATCGCGTACAACTTAATTACAATCTGTATAAATTAGGGGCCTTTCCCACATTTCTTAACTGCTTGTAGAACTGTCCCAAATGGGAATTCTTGGTTGTTCATCTCTGTGATGCTTCTGTCACATGCTTTAATCCCTTATGAATTGATTAGACTACAAATTGTTAAGATGCATCTAAGAATCTCCTAGGATTCGACTATGAACCAGGCCAAACCCTTTCTGAACTGTCACGAACTGTCTAGCTGTCATGATTTGCCTACCATCTGTTATAAAGAACTGCTGCAACTTCTCATAGTTTCTTTGATTTAGTATTTGGGAATGTAGTAGTTGAAATGTTGGATTTAGCCATCTTAGCAGAGTTTCCCCAGCACCTACTGTGCTTGAGAGTTTGCATGAGTCATTAACTCAAAATTGTGACTACTCACGGCTGTTCTTAACACATAACAAGGAATTTAGCATTTTCTAGACTGTGTGAACCATTTAAAAATAGGACAAACCACCTAAAGCTGTTTCTGTAATGCATTTACTCAACGGGGTACTTCTTCCATGTAAGAGAGGTTGGGGTTCCAGATATCTTTGGCCCAGTTTTAACCCATGCCTGTAGTTATTAACAGAGGTGGCATACTGTATAACAAAGTACAATACTCTGTTACTGTGCTTAAATATATTTTTTGCATTGTATCTCTACCTTACTTGAGTAGTTTCTGTATGTGATACTTTTTACTTTGACTCATTTGACATTTTTTATGAAAGACCTGTACTTTTACAATCACACCAAAGTGCCTTGATTTTTTAAATCTAAACAAAAGTGTTATTGCCATACCTCATACTGTACCATATCATGATTGAGCTACACCCAATGTGTGAAGGACAAGAACAAAATAATTCCACCATTGCAAGTTTACAGAAATGACTGGCAGATTATGATGAAAGTGCAGATTATTAAGCACATCAATGTGATTGATGGTTACCTGTGCAACGATCTGGCCCAATTCTGTGCCTCCTTTTTCAAACCTCTTGAATAGGCTCACTTGTCAAGTTAAAATTAAAAGCAATTTAGCTAACTAGCTAACATAGTGAGAAAAGGAGTTGTGAACCTTCACACATTTCAACCATCTCATTTCTTTAACCATTTTTGTCTTCTGCTTGCTGTATGACCATGTTTACTTCCATAGACTACTTGCATTGGTAGCAACTAGCTAGCTAAGCTACCAAAGTAATGAAAAAGGCTAAACAGTGCTACATGCTATTTGCTTAATTAATGTCAAATCTTGTCACTATCAATCACTACTTAGACTTGCAAATTCATGTTGTCAGTAGCATGAATTTTATTTAATTTAACTGAAATTTATTTAAAGTGCATTTTACATCATGTACTTAGTACTTCAACACAGGGTAAAAAAATTGACGTGGTACTTCTAGTGGAGAACATTTTTATGCAAGTCCTTGTGCTTTTACTTGTGCATTGAGTTTGTGTTCTTCTGCCACCCCTGGTTATTAATGGGTTTAGTTAGACACGAACAGAAATTCAGCTGAGCCAGCTTTGCAGTGAACTAGGTATTTGCACAATTTGCAAAGTTCATTGATTTTATTGCACTCATATATTTAGATTTAAAGGGATGTAAAAAAAGAAATGAAGAAACGAGAGAGAAGGCTGGCAAGCAGGGTGGAGGGAACAGTCATTCTGAGTGAGTGAGTCAGCATATGTGTGCGTGTTAGCGCGTGGGTGCGCATACAGGCATTTGTATGCGTGTTCAGAAATGCCACACAAAGACGCTGGCCTCCTTAATGAAGCGAGCGCCGTATGCTGTTCATCTGCGCATGGAGCTTGTGGCAGGGTAAACAGATTGGATGGAGCTGGAGGATAATACACACATTTGCACGGAGGGAGAGAAACAGAGAAAATGAAAGGAACCGTTCTCCTCATTCTGTCACTGGGTATATTATCCTTCCAGCCAAACATTTTTCAACTTTATCTCCTCGATTTAACTTTTCTACTAACTTGCTTTGGAAAAATGTGCTTTGATGATCGATACTTGATTAACTTTCTTTGGCTAAGAACGGATTTATGTCAGTTATTTGGAGTACAGTACGTTGTCTTGAAGTGGTGCGTTAATAAAGTTACTGAGCTCTGTAGAATGGACTGCAGAGCCATAGACACTATGTTTTATCTAATTATCGAACTTAGTGTGCTATGAAATGGGTCCTGTTCTTATATCCACAGATACACGCACACACATACACACACACACGTGCACAGACACACACGCAGATATATACACACACAACGTTACCTTCGAGAACATGATTCATGCTTCCAGTCACATTAATATTACAGCAGCAATTATACATGATAAATGATACTCTGGCATACAGCCTTCAATACATTCTGTGTGTATTTTCATTCTCTGAATATTCTTGTGTATTCTGCCAGCTTCTTCAGTGCTTCATTTTAAGCAATATGCTTTGTTTTGCAGACTTTTCTCAGTTGGACAAGTTTCAACAATGTCTATTCTTCAGATTTTCAAGACCCTGAATACCAATACACAATGGGTTTTACACAAATACACAGTCAAAACAATAAAATGACACCAAAATGAAAATCAACAGACTAGATGAATGAAATAATGTTGATACATTTATGTAACCAAACCATGAGTAATAATCATCAGGATTAAATATGCAACTTATGCAAGCCTATTTGTACAAGGGTAAGTCTCTTTACTCTGGCTGCAGAATTTATTTTAATCAACTTTTAGACAAATACATTATTTTCGAAATAATATCCTTGCTTTTCATTACACATCTGTCATGCTTTTGTACACATCTGTCAACAAGATTTCATATTCCCTCATTAAAAATGTTTTAGGCTAAGCTGTGAGCCACAAATGCACTACTGCCTTCACTTCTTCATTAGAAGTGAATCTTCATCCTCGTAGCTCTGCCTTTATTGGACCAAACAGGTGAAAGTCCGATGGAGCGAGATCAGGATTATAGGGAGGATGCTTTAATACCTCAACACAAAGGTTTTTGCAGAGTGTCGACAGTGTGAACCGAAGTGTGTAGACGTGCATTGTCATGCAAGATCACAACACCCATGGATAGCAATTCCCTACATTTAATCTAAGCATTTCACTGTTACAAGCACTGTTGATTGTTGAAGATTTTTCCTGATAATGTTCCAATGCTGGCCCTTGAGGAGCCCAGAAAACTGTAAGCATAAAATTTCCAGCTGATGGTTGACTTTTGAACTTGGTAGGCGATTGAGGATACTCTGCAGGTTACTCTCAGGCTCGTAGTGATGAATCCCTGTCTTGTCACCAGTAATGATCCTCTTTAAGTCAGTTTCACCTTCCTTAGAATATCTGTCCAAATTTTGTTTGCAGATATCCAAACGATTCTGTTTATGCTCTTCCGAGGTGTTTCGGCACCAGGTATTCCCTCAGACCACAAAAAACAAATCACAGCACGCTGCTCTTCTTTCATCCAGAGCATTCAAACATACAGTACAGGGCATATGTTTTTGCTCGAACCGCAGTTACAAATGAACTGATGTAACATGTTCACATCTGCACAGCAGTGACTAGGGAGACAGTAGCCTTGAACGCAAAGTGATGATAAGACATTGAAGCCGCCAGAAGTTTTAATATAACCACCGTGTGGATAATTGGACTCATCCTTATTCAACCTGTTCCTCAGTCACTTCCAGTGATTTTTCAATCTTCACCCAACACTCAATGAGTTGCCTTTGCCTTTTGGAACATTCTTTTTGCAGCACACAGTACTTTATATACTGCAAGTCAACACAAGTTTAAAAAAAAAAAAAAAAAACTAACAAAAAAAACAATAAAAGGATAGAATGTAAGAAGAGGCAGTGCTTGTCAACACATGAGGCAAGCAACTTGGAGACCTCCTACTGGGCCCATACCAGTAGGAGGTCTCCAAGGCCTGACAAACTTATTTATTATTCATAAGATAATGGTGATGAATGCTGGTTGGAGGGGCCCATTGCAAATGTTTTCCCAGGGCCCCCAACAGACTCTACAATCATTAAGTATTGATATATTTTACTCTTTGACCTCCAATCACTGAAAATGTAATTGATGCTGTTCACAGTGTTATAAGTGTCATAATCCTATATTTTCATAGGCTACATTATTTATTAGAATGTGTCAGTGTGTACAATAAAGAAGGTATGTATCCCCTAAAGCTGCAATTTCATTCATGAATTTGCTCAACCATTCAGTACCATAGATCGTTATGTATAAAAATTTTTGTTGACATCCTGTAAATGCAACACCTTTAAGTTACATTGCTTAAATTCTTTTCTTTTCTTTGATGCACGGTAGTAATAGATTAATTAAATAGATTAATTTAATGGCTTAGAGTCAACATGACTCACATTCTCCATGACTCATGCTGTCATATGTCACGTCTTTTTCCACGACCCGTTTGCTTATCTTTTTCTTTTTTTCCCACGCTGTCACTTCTCCACGTGCCCATGTTTTCCCCAGCCTGTCATTTATCCTTTCCCACGCCCCCGTTTCCGCCCCGGCTACGCACCTGTTTCTCATCTCCTCA
>JAQMYG010000036.1:24584934-24597663 GCA_030014215.1 Clariallabes teugelsi | reverse complement strand
TAGTTACTAGCTAGCTTAGCAGCTAATGTGCAGAACAGCTAGTAGGCCTAGCCAAGCCTGTCTTGTGTGTGTTTATCCCTTGCATGTGTAGTCCCTTGTGTTTAGTCCTCTAGTGTTTAGTGTGTCTTGTCTCGTCCAGTTTGTATCCCATGTCTGTATTGTATATTAGTTTGTGCAATCCCTTGTTTGTATTAGTTGATTTTTGTTTATAGTATGCTCCAAGTTCATGCCAACTTCCTTTGTTCATGTTTTGTTTGGTTTATTATTATTATTATTATTATTATTATTATTATTATTAAAAGACTGTTTGCCACCGATACCCCCTGTGTCTATGCCTCAACACCATGCCCACAGTCCAACATCTAACAGAACGTGACATAAATACTATGATTATTCTATTCTAAGATTTATTTCAAAATTATAACATTTATATACTGTAGGTGTAACATTTAGAGTGTTACTGTAATGGAAGTCCTGAGATGACATGAAAAGCATGTGTTGTGTCATGTGGTCTAAGGCAATACATTTATGGGCTACAATGAAGAGAGGTGCTAATAGGTGAGAGTAAAATTTTTGCTTGGGTTGATGGTCAGATCTCTGGGGGGAAAAGCTGTCTAGTTGTTAAAGCTCTGATGGTCTTGAGTCATCTGCCAGAGAGGACAGGTTGGAAGTGCTGTTGAGTGGGGTCATTGACCCAGCTGTTATTTGTTAATCCTTCAGTGGCTCATTCTTATGAGGAGGAAGAGTAAGAAGCAATTGATCAGGTGAATGTGGAGAGAAGAACTGAAATATCAGTGTCTCTAGCAGATTTTTTTCTGCCTTATAGGGAAAAAGAACAGCTAAATTAATTCTTAATGTGCAGTGGATAGACGTTACGTGTCTGGATCCTTATGGCATACTTTTAATTGGCATCTTTAAACTTTCTTGTTCTTTTTACACAAAATTTAACTACGGTTTTTAAAAAAAAATACATTTAAAAAGACTAACCATCTCTCATCCTTAACAGTTTTTGAATAGATTATTGGACTGTGCTTCATAATTTTATTTAATTTTTGCTTTATTTATATTAGTTAGATTAGATAGCTACACTGCCTTATAAAAATAAAAAAAAACAACATATGTAAGTCAAGTGTGAAAATGATACTGCATGCTCTCAAACATTCTTGCAAATGTCATCAATTGTCTTTTTTTATTTTAATTCTGTTTTATTTCCCCCTATTAATTTTATTCTATTCTATTTTATTCAATTTAATTATATTTTATTACTTGTACAGTATATAATGTACATTTTACAGCTCTATATTTCTATATTTGTATAATTTCTTTTATTGTATTCTTATTGTTTTATTTTTTATTTTAATATTTTATTTTTTTATACTCTAATATATAATCATCTTTTCCATGACTACAGGATACATCTAATGGCATGGTTGCTTAAGAAATGAGAAGCTTTTCCAAGCATCAATTAGGGATAAAAGAAGTGTTTCAAGCTGAAACATATTCATCACTTCAGTATTTATCTAAGCAGAGGATATTAAGAATCATCAGATATAAATCAACCTATCAGATATAAATCAACCTCGTGCCTACCATTGCTATTTCATCTTTCATGTTTTTATGGAATATGAACATACTGTACAGTGTTACTGTCTATTCTGTCTAAAATTACATGCGAGTAACTATTCAACTGCATTGAATAGTATTTTAAAATCTTAAGTAATTAAGATATTCATACATGCAATTTGAGACCAAAAACAGCCCTTGCACAGTTGAAAACATTTTATAAAGTGAAATGTGGGTGTGATCATGGTGACCAAGTGAGTAGTGAAATGTCAAAATCCTGTAAACCTTCACAGAGAACTGCATGCTCTGTTTTTCTCTGTCAGGCCAAGGCTACCATTCCATATTTTCAGCCGGCGGCGAATTGAGTTTCTACATGTGATAAACTAAAGCCTGCTTTTATTATTACAATTTAAAAAGAAGCAGATCATTATTTCATACTTGCTGTATTAAATATCTTTGATATATGCTCTGTTTATCTAGTAATTGCATTTAGAGTCTGGTGTGTCACAGCATAGTGTGTGTAGTTCTATAGTGTGTATTGTAGCATGTGCTGGAATTAATATTTGGCTTTTATTATGCGGTAGGTTACTTTATTATTATAGTTTTAACCAGCAAGTTGCAGTGTACAGCAGAAATGAAAACAGACCCTTGTCTGAAGGTAGAGAAACTATAACAGCTTGGCGCAGTGTTGAAAATGACAACGTCAACTTCGGATATTCATCATGAACAGCACTGCCTTCTAATTAGGACATACAAAGACACTGCTACTTCATACTGACATCTTTACAAAAACCCTCATTCTGACTTAATTAAGCAATTTGATCATAATGTTATGAGCATAATGTCCTGAATATCAGAAGATCTACCATGAGGGTGCAGGCTGTGTGCCGAATATATCACACATGCCGAGAGAGGTTTTACAATATCAGAGATTCTAGGGTTGGATCTCAAACATAGTGAAAATGCAGCTAGCATAGACAGCTAGTGTGGTAGGGTGTATAGTCCCTTATTTCACACACCAAGTAGTGCCCTTGATCAGGGGTTAGAGAGGGATTTGTGATTCAACTTGAGTTAGAAGGTAGTTAGTACTTTCCATCATTTGATCCTGTAAAGCTTATTTGCGACAATGACCAATGTTAAAAATGGTATACAAATAAAATTGTATTAGATTTAATTGAAGATAGTAGTTAAAGTATAAGTAAGCTAAAATGACACAAACTTTTCAGAGGCAATTCGAAATAACTTAGAAGCAATTACTAAAGAAAACAAGGCAGGCAGCTTCTCTCTACTCTTTCCAGTACTGCAAAATGATACATATACTGTAGTTAAGCATCATAGTGATGTTATGCTCTGTTATTACTAATTGTGGAATGATTCTAATACAATATGATTACTGTAGTATACGGCTACTTACATTTCATGCAATAATGTCCCCAAAACAATAAATCACATGACCGAGATGACATAGTGATTGCAACAACAATAATAATCAACAATCAATCAAACTTCATCATCAATCAACTATCCATCTATCAATCTATCTCTGAAAGGTAAGCAGGAGCACGAAAACCCTTTAAACTCTTATTTTATATAAGTAAAGCCAAGCAAGCTTTATGCAAGGTCAAGCTGATCAGTATCCACCAGTGGTTTGTTCACTTTGTTTATACTTTTCCACATGTTGTAACTATACCCAATTTGTGGTTTATTCTGTACTGATGCCAGCAAAACCTCTGCTTGTAGCTGCTGTGTCAACTTTCAGTCTCCCACCAGAAGCTACCAATACACTGCCTTCACAACACCGCAGGTTTTGTCTAGTCTTTTCTCCTAGTCTTTCTAGTCTTTTGTCCTCCAAACCCAACCACAAGATCCAGATAGATATGATAATTTAAATGTAATTATCAGCCAGAGTAACTGACCTGTGGCGTTCCTTTGGAAGTTTTATGCTACACAGTATAAAGAACTTTAATAATTTACTGGTGACTGTGTGGCAAAAATACACATTCCTTGGCTCAGGTTCCCATCTAAATAATCAGGAGAAAAGTTTGAACTGCTGTTGAATTCCTTCTTTACGGTAAATTTCAAATTCAGTTAAAAATAATCAATACCCAAACTATATATTAAACATACCAAATTTAGCTAGTCAAAAAGTCCTAAGCACCACATAGGTTCATAGAAGGTGAAGAAAATATAGTAGGTCATATGTAAATTGCATGCAAAATAAATTCAGGTCATGAGAAAAGGACAGGTGGTAATGGGCTGGACTTGACACATAAAACACACTCATACACTTTGACCATCTCAGGTGCTATTTTATCCACGCCTGCAGTCTTCCCGATTTAAGCCTTGTATTGTCGCTGCTGTCTCGGCTGGCCGATTGGTACTGTAGATTGTCGCCTGGCTTTAAAACATCATCGAGAAAGGTTGATGGGGGCTGGGGCTGATTTAGGGTATCCTTGAAATATTCAACCCACCAATTATCCTTCTCTTATTTGGTTAGAAGCATTTTGCATGATCGATCTTTAATAGGTTGACTGCTGGTGGACCCAGTTCTTGGGTAGTACCAGCGGCTTCCCCAACCTCATCGCCTTTTCGCTCGATCCAGTCATGCATGTCCCATGTTTCGCTTGAGGTCATGGTAGGCCTGGTTGGCTCTAGCTCTTTCACCTTCAGATGCTTGATCACAAATATATTTCACCTGCCTTTGTTCTTGTATCCATAGTTATTTTTATGTGCCTCTTCTTTGGCCAATCAATCATTCTGCAATTGTTATGATTGCTTCTTGAAGCTAGCTCTAGTGCTTTTCAAAGTCTGCTGGCTCAGCGAGTGCTTTGAAGTGGTTTTGAATTTCTAGATGGAAGCTGCCTGACACCTGTCAATCCTTTAGCTGTGACAAATCGAATAGCCAGGATCGCTGAGTGCGAGCCAACAGGCAATTGAGACAAAGACAGAGCTTGGCCACGAGGCTAACCTGCATGTCTTTGGACTGTGTGAGGAAACAGGAGTACTCCGAGGAAACCCACCAAGCACAGGGAGAACATATGCAAATTCCAGGCACACAGACCTGAGGCCAGAGTTGAACCCTTATCCAGAAGGTGCAAGCCTTTCTGGAATAGTTCTTGCAAGAACAGTATTGTCAAGTGCAAAGCTCATGAAGCACCATGATGAAACTGGCTCTCATGAAGACCTTCCCAGGAAAGCAAGACCAAAACTTACCTCTGCTTTAGAGGAGAACTTCATTTAGAGTTACCGGCCTCAAAAAACACCAATTACCAGCACCTCGAATTAGAGTCCTTAAAAAACCTTTACAGATTATGAGTAGCAGATACATCTCAACATTACCTGTTCAAAAGATATTATTGCATATTTTGGACACTTTCAGCATTGCTTTACAATGTAGAAAGAAATAAAAAACAGGAAGGACCATGGATTTAAAAAGTGATCCCAAACTTTGGAGTGTTAATGTACGTCACTGTATTTAACACATTACAGTATTGGAAAGGTTGTTTCAGTGAAGGTCTTAAATATACATAATGTAATACCACCCTCCACTTAATATGTTTATTTCATTTTATTTTTTTATTTTACAGTGTTCCACTTGTTTACAAGCAGAAGCGTAAATATATGATAAAAGAATGTGCGTCAAAGAACATTTTATGTCAAGATCTGGTTTTGAACCTTGTTCCTAACATTCAAGGACACAGCAGCTGAAAATGTTACATGTTCATTGATGAATCACTGCTTCAATTTCTGTTCAGGCATTTTTTCCCTCGTTTGTATTTAACGTTCCTATGCTGTTGTAGATTCTCCTT
This sequence comes from Clariallabes teugelsi, assembly GCA_030014215.1. NCBI lineage: Eukaryota > Metazoa > Chordata > Actinopteri > Siluriformes > Clariidae > Clariallabes > Clariallabes teugelsi. The sequence goes on along the minus strand of JAQMYG010000036.1, from coordinate 24,592,291 downwards.
GACCCACAGAGTGGATTTTAAATCCAAACTGAAATATTTGTAAGTGACCTCGGGAGTGGGTGAGAGCCAGGGATGCTTTCTTTGTCCTTTTTCTTTTCTAAGCATTGTGGTAAAATAATACTTTAGCCTTGACAAATTTGGAGCAAGGTATTTGAACAGGAATTCATTTTAGGTTTTGAGAGAGCCCCATTTTTGAAATACCTTTTAAAATAAACAAAAACTTTCCTCCACTAGCATGCTTAAAATTAGATATGAAATAAATAATAATACATCCATTTAAAATTCCACCTTTACTCACTGCGCCCTCATAGTTTTTTTTTTTTTTTTTTTTACAGAGTGATATGTGAATGGCTTACAGTGTGTCTGAAAGGAGCACACCGCTCATAAATCAATCTTGAAGGCCACCTCTTGCTCCTACAACCTCACACACTTACCACACCTACATCACCTACCACATACGCACATTATGAGACAGTCCTGTTCAATCAGAACCTTTGGGTAGCTTGAGTATAAGCATAATATACTTCCACACAACCACATCATTTTTGTGTTTCGAATCTCCAAGAGGTGAAAGAGAGTGTGTGAGCCATGAAGCCCAGCTACTGTTTGCTTTTCTCCTTGCTGTTGGTGACGTATTGCTCTGGTGCCATCATCACAGGGGTAAGTGAAGTGGATTTAACCAGGGACTTTTTGACAGGCTTTATTAAAGGAATTACTTTTTACAGAATCTACATTGGGATTATAAGATTATATAGTTGATTTTTTAAAACTATATATATACTGGTACCATTGACTAACAATATGATATATCAGCTTTTGGGAATGTGTTTGACATTAATTATTGTCCTATGTTGTTCTTGTATTATTATTATTATTATTATTATTATTATTATTATTATTATTATTATTTGATTTCATTTACCTGTTTGCTGTGTACCCTCATTTTCTTTTCTGGTTAGTGTTAAGGTGTATCACAGTGCTGCAGTATAAAGAGATCTAATTACAGAAAGGGGTTCCTCATTTGATTATCATTTAAGAATATGTAGGCAATGTAGTTGGGGGAAACATTTTATGCCCTCTCAGACACAATATAAATACCTGCAATTTGATATTCAAAATCAAGCAATGCATTAATTACATTAATCTGCCAATGAATGTCAAAATAAAGGCAATACATACTATGTCATGAATTTATTGCTGTTATTAAAATTGAAGCCCAACCCTGTTGTGGGTATATTGAATTCATAAAGTAAATTGTGGGATTTAAAGAGAATAGTTGCAATTAAAATAACTAGATATGGGGGTCTTTTACAGTGCTGATAAATAATGTGGGCTATTTATTTTTCATTAACAATAAAAAATAAAGCATTTTGGGGTGAAGCATTTCACCTTTATCATTAGAGCCCAAGCACTATAGGGTGCGCAGGACCCTCTTGTTTTCCTAAGGATTTTTTTTTTTCCACATTTTTTTTTTAACATGCTCAAAATCTCATGAAAATTGCCAGACAGGTTGGAATCTGCTGCCATTACGATGCCTGAGAGTTGCGTGGCCCAGGGCCCCCAGGGACCCCCACACAGGAGTTTGCTGCATAGCTCATACACACTTTCATGTAGGCACACGAAACTCGGTACACATTAAGAGCTCAATGAGCCGAACAACTTTCGCACTGCATGTCCTGGGCTCAACTCAACAGGAGGCCAGTTATTTTGGGTTGTTCGCAAAAACACACCCGATGGATTTTAATATACTCCTCCTAGGGAATTTATACCATCGTCACCAAACTGGGCCGATGTGATCTAAAGGCATTGAGGACATAAGATGTCTAAATGTGCGAATCAGTGTCAGACTCCAATTTCCAGACACTGCAGGGCCTGCAAGCATGGTTACTATGGACTACATCAAGCATGTTCTTGAGTACAAATGTTTCATGCTTGTACAGTGCTTGTGTGTCTACAGTCACTGGTGACACTTAAGAATAGAAAGGCCAGATTGATGAAACAATTAAATTGTACCAGAAAGATGGGAAGAGAAAAGTATGGAGAAGGAAAGAAATAGCTCATGATCCAAAGCATACAACTGTCAAACATGGTGGAGGTAGTATGATGGCATAAGCATGTATGGCTGACAATGGAAGCAGGTCACTGGTGTTTATTGGTGACCTGACTGCTGATAAAAGTAGCAAGATGAATTCTGAAGTGTATAGGGCTAAGCTCTCTGTTCAGATTCAGCCAAGTGCTGCAAAACTGGTAGAATGCTTTTTGCAGCTGCAGTAAAGACTTGGCAAAGCATCTCAATGGAGGAAACTCAGCATTTGATAAATTTCATGGGTTCTAGAATTCAAGCAGTAGCTTATTTATATTTAGATTCACTAATAAGTCTTTTGCGTGGGCTGTGGTCCTAAGGGCAAGTATAGTGAGCATTTTATCAGGGACCCGACCAGTGGACCAGAGCACAGCCAAGTACATTTCTTTACTCTCTTTAATCTCATCAGTTTAGCACAGATCTGCTCATTGAACTAGCATGAACACATGACCAGGAGTTACAGGCATAAGCACCAATTCTGTATCAGGACAACTGGGACAGATCAAGACAGGCATCTTGATCATATAAGCATCTAAATCTGTGTCAGAGTGAGCAGTTTGCACCATTTGCTCCGCAGCAGTAGCAATCACATAGTTTCTTACAATATTTTCATGTTACCTGCACAGATCATACTCTCTGGGAAGTTTTCATCTGCTACAGCATTGATTGACTCCAGTGCTGCTGGAAGCTTCATTGACCACTCAATCGTCAACAAGGTCCAGCTGGCACTACAACTGCTTCAATATTCCCTGAGGGTTTAAGCCCTGGAAAGGGGAGCTTATTGGGAAATCTTTCATTTTAAGTCAATGCATCTCATTCCTTGTCTCGTTTAAAACGGAAGTCTCCCTTGACCCTAGGCTCCCCATGGATGCATCCCCATGATCCCCAAATACATGCACCATGGAAGGAGATGCAATCACACACTGCTTACCCCATCCAAACCCCTTCCATCACATTGGTATTGCCAACCCTTCCATGTTGTGGCTTTCCCGGAATCCCTGGTTCATATGAACATTCTTAGGGCAAAAAGGGGTGCTCATGGACCAAGATAGAGTGTCACAAGACACAATACGGCTTATTTCCACTATCATTAAAGGACCTCAGAATTTCTTGGAATTTTCAACTTTTACCACTGTTTTCTCTGAGGTTTAAGCATGATTGCCATCCCAGTCACCTTCTTCCTCAAGAAGTGAACACCTTCACTGGATGCCAACAGCCATATAGGCCTATATGAGACTCAAAGAGGCCTTTACAACAGCCCCATATTTAAATACCATGACCCCTCTCAAACTTTTGCTGTGGAAATTTTTAGTGCCTTAGAAAATGGTGTCAGGTCTGTTCTCTTTCAAATGTTTTGAGGTACAGTAGGGCCAGATTGCACACGGTGGATTCTTTTCTCGGAAAAAATATCCTAGCTAAATGCAATTATGATGTAGGCAACTGAGAACACCTCACTGTAAAACTCGCCTTGAAAGAATGACAGTGGCTGGAGGGATCCCTTAATGGTTTACCACAAAATCTTGGTGCACATCAAAACAGCCAAGTGTCAACTCTTGTCAAGCATGGTGGGCCCTGTAATTCACTAAATTTAATAATGTAACAGCAGATTTCCTCTCCCACCTGCACCCTAAAGAAACAGCTAAAGAACCCATCCTGCCTAGAACATGTTTTGTACGGGTAATCATCTGGGAGACTAAACGAGAGATCAAGAGCACATCAACAACTAAAATCCCAGTGAAATGTCATGTGGGGAGAAAATCTGTACCACCTAACCTTAGAGCCTGAGTCTTCAGTTGGGCTTCTATATCTCCAGCCAGTTTGTGAACAAGAATTGGATTGTTTTAGATTAGATTAGTCTCTCCTTGATTGCTCTATTTGGCTTTTACCCAGCCTTCACCTGTAAACACTTTTCTGGCCTGGTGTGACACAGTGTCAGTTAAAGTAGATCTGACTTCTTAGGGCGCTAGGTGGAAAGGGCTCTAAAAGGCATGCCTTAAATGTGTACATTTTCAAGAAATAGAAAAGCGACCCACAGAAACTATATCCTGCTCTCTTCTTCCTTAGGCTATGTGGGTGCATGTTACATAGTGGGGATGTTTAATTATAGCAAACAACAAATAAGCCCCTAAATAGATTCATGAAAGCCAAATCTGATTATAAATTATTATAATTATGATATTTATAAATTATTATAAATCCTATCCAATTACTATTTTCCAAGTCAATCAAGAACTTTATGTGGGTCAAGTTCAAGCCTTTAGTCACTGCAAAACATCTGCCCTCACCCAACATTTTCTCTATGGAGAAAGCATTTTCAATGTAAGATACAGTCTTTGTCCTAATCTGTGTTTTCTAGTCCAGGTTTGTTCTGTTTTAGTTGGTTATCACAAGTTCTCAACTACTAGTTCCCAGGTTACTGTATTTACTGTATGTTTCCAGATTCAAGTTTAAATAGTTAGTTTGTTTATTCCAAGTCCTTTGCAGCATCATATTAAAGACAATGCAGGACAGATGTCTACCTAACAGCTGAAATAAGCCAACGTAGAAATCCTTAACCAAGATGCATGCTGAAAATATCTGACTATTCAACAACAAAACCATCCCTGAAATCCTGTAGTCATTGCCATTCTTCCAAAACCATGTAACAATAGATGCCAATGCCTGACAGCTTTTTGCTTTTGAGGCTTTCTCATACAATTTGTGCGTTCCTCTGTCATCTTGCTGCAAAATAGGCAAAAATTATCAATATCTACCTGATAACAACAGGAAGAAGAGTCCTTTTTTTTTTTGCATTGTTGTGGGATGTATTTGACTAGCTTTCAGAATGAAGGAGTGTGGATAGCAATTGTGTAAGATCATGGCATATGCACTGATATTACACACCTTGCTGGATATATGTCAGTGGAACAAACAAACTCTCATTAAGTTTTTGCCATTAAAGGATTAAGGGAAGAAGCTATTATGCCATTTCGATCTAGCTGGATTCAGAATCCACATTTAGAAGGTCATGGTATTGTGATTGCACGTTCCCATCTGATTTTCTACTGAAGATTCTATGCACCTCATAACAACCTCAGACACATGCAATTGTAACTGCTTTTTATAATTTCTTTTACTTTTTTCCTCTTGACTGACCTTTTCTGTGGGTGCTAAAGACAAGCAGATTACACATTAAAGTTATTAGGTTTTCATTTAGCCTGTAAATAGGGAACTTGAACAGGGGTAGGCAAGTTCACAGAGCCACAATCAGCTCCAATGCTAATCAAACAAACAAGATAATCAAGGTCTACAGCAATACCAAAGCTATAGGCAGGTGAGTTTTTTTTTTTTCAGGGTTGGAGCTGAAATCTGCAGGACTGCGGCTCTCTAGGACCAAACTTGCCTGCCTCTGGACTACTGGATAGGAGATTACTATGCAGCCAAAGCTAATCCATAATTTACTCTAATCTATTAAAACTAATCAATAGTTTCATGAATAACATGCGGCTTTGTTTATATGTCACTCAAATCTGCCTTTGTTTTTTATGGAATCTGGTGAAGTTTCTTTCTGTTCTGTGAAAATGGTGATCAGTATCTACACCTCCCCCTTGGTAAAGAGTAAAACATTTCAAATGTCCTTGTCACAAATTGACGTCACGTTGATACTGACTAATAATTCTAGCTTTAGAAAAAAAACATTATGACAATTTCATAACATTCCTGAGATTTAATAAATCAAATCAATATAGTGTCTATTTCTGTGTGTGTGTGTGTGTGTGTGTGTGTGTGTGTGTGTGTGTGTGTGTGTGTGTGTAGTCATGTGAAAAAGATTCGCAGTGTGGTGGTGGTATGTGCTGCGCAGTCAGTTTGTGGATACGCAGCCTTCGGATGTGTATGCCAATGGGACTGGAGGGAGAGGAGTGCCATCCTATGAGCCATAAGGTGAAATTACTTGTTTTTCCCCTCATTCTTTATTCCTACCTACTCAGTGCTATATAACACTATGCTTTCATCCCACCAAGTCCTTTCCAGTCTTACAGATTTATAAATCATGTTTTGCTATTAAATTAGTATATTTTTGAGATTTTTGTTAGATGCTATTTTTGTTAGATGCTATTTAAGTGTACTAACATGCAGTACTGTGCAAAAGTCTTACTCAAACACAAATTGCTGTAGCAGAAAAATGTACTGGTTAAGTGAGACAATTTACATTTTTTTAAATATATATTTTTTATTATTTAACTGTTTAAATTGGGCTTTCCCATTTTTTCGCTTATCAATAATGAAGCCACATTGATGGTTAAGAGTTTACCAGAGCATTTCTATATTTTCTAACTTGTATGCTTATTGCAATAATTGTTATCTACAGGTTCCATTCAATGGAAAGAGACTCCATCATACCTGCCCATGTTTGCCAAATCTGGCATGTATTACTACAGAGAAAGGCCATTCTAGATGTCTTTCACCGTTCAAATTCCAAGATTATTATCTCTGAATAAAATGCATCCTCAAATGTGGAAGGCTGTATAAAATGTATAGTGGCATTTTGTTTGAGTAATTTATGGAAAACTACTATTTATTAAGAAACAAACCCTTTAAAATATATGCCTTAATGTCTGCATTATAAAAATAAATGATTATGATTATATTATCTGGAAACAAAATGTATAAATTAAAAAGAAAGAACTGTACTTTATTTTGTTTATTTGGGTGATGAAATTATTTATCACACAAAAGATCTAATGGTGTCAAGCCACATGGTGTCAAAGAAGAGTCACATTGCTTCCTCATAGCTCCAAGGTCCTGCATTCAAAATAGTCTTGGGTTACTCTCTTTAAAGGACCATGTAGGTTTCCTTCAGGTTCACCAGTTTCCTCACACTTTCCCAAACCATGCTGGTAGGTCAACTGGCCCTGAGTGTGAATATGTGAGAGAACGTGTGTGCGTGGTGCCCTGTGATGGACCGGCATATCTGCTTACACCTTGTTCGTTAAGTAGTTAACTGAAACTAAGTGAAATGAATGAATAGGAATTTACCTCATACTTTTATCTGGCTTGTATTTAATATCATTTAGTTATTTTTCAAAATGATGTTTTTGCCTGCTTATGCTCTGCACTGAGGTATGTCTTATGAATGAGGGAAAACAAAGTATTAGTTATTTAATTAATTAAAATAAAAAATTTTTATTATTTGTTACATCACTGCTTTACAAGAAATACATTCATTCATTCATTCATTCATTTTCTATACCGCTTAATCCTGTGTTCAGGGTCGCGGGGGACCTGGAGCCTATC
>JAQMYG010000036.1:24560292-24573343 GCA_030014215.1 Clariallabes teugelsi | reverse complement strand
CTAATTCCGTATGTGTTATTTTATAGTTTTGAAATCCCCAGTATTGTTGTAGAATGTAGAAAATAAATCACTAAACATAAACAAAGAAATTTGCAAGTGTTCTAAAACTTTTGAACGGTAGTGTATATATAGTTTAAAAATAGACAACGCAATATTTAAATAAAATAAATAAAATAAATAAAATAAAGACCTAATATAAATGCTCCACAAAAAAGTAAGTCTTTAGTTATAATTTAATGTCTCAGCTGTTTGGATATCTAAGGCAGTGACTGAAGGTCTGAGAGCTTTCCAGGGAGATCACAAGATCCTGCCATAAATATGCATCACCCAGGATAAACAGCAGTTCTGTTTTTCCTGGCATTACCTTTCAGCTGATAAGTTGCCATGCTTAAGACTTTTTAGGCATGCACCCCTTTCTAGAAATTTTGCTGAAATTTAAGAGGTTGGTTAATGATGGTCTGAAATGCACTTACAGTAATCCATAAAAACCACGTTGAAAATCGAACTAGGTCTACCCCAGTAGTGACCTTTATGGATCAATTTCAACCCAGAACAAGTCTGAACTGCACAGAGTGTTTACTGATAGGGTGCACATGAGTATGGCATACTAACTACGTAGACATAATGTGTAAAGTGAGACAACCAATCTCCCAAATGACTTGTAAAGTCATATTGTGTTGCCAGATTGGGTGGGATTTTTATCATCTTGGAGTGGTAAATGTGTTTAGGGGATGAAAAAAATCAGGCTGTTTTTAAGCTCTGTAATACTGAATTTAAGGCTCATATTAATAGTTATTCAGTGCATTTATGATAACACAACACAAAGCTTGTTTTGTGCACAATGTTTATGACTTTGCCGTAACCACCGTAAGCAAAATGGGAAAAAAAACATCCAAGGACAGCTGCAGATGTAACATGTCACATGTAAATACTGTCGACGACTTGCCAGATATTTCACAAGTTGAAATGCATTTAAAATCCACAGAACATGTGGAAAGGTAGAAAACTGCCTGGTGCCCCAGGCCAGTATGGGGCATCCAAGGGCTGACAAACTTATTTATTATTTATAAGATATGGTGATGAAGGCTGGTTGGAGATGCCCTTTGCAAATGTTTGCCTATGGCCCCAACAGGCATTAGAATTACCTCTCGAGAGATAGGGGCACCATACATAGAGCACCACACACACACACACACACACACCCACACACACACCCACACACATTGTCTCTCCCTTATTATTACAGAAGAAAGGTAAAGAACAAAGAAACACAATGAAATAAACAATATTATACAGTACCTATTATATACCTATTATATACCACTTGATGTATTGAACGGCAGATATAACGCACATACAGGAGTATGTCTGAATAAAGCCATGAGGAACATTTACATAAAAGTAGGGTAAGTCTGAATGACAGAAAGGCAATGTTTTTATTATTGATGAAGCCTGAAACATTATATATCCCATGTCTGAAAAGGACTACAATGAGAGGTCTGCAGGACATCCTGTTCCAGCTTTACCTACAGCATTTGTAACAGCTGAACTAATATTTCAACACTTCAGATAAATTGGCATCCCAGAACGCATTGTGTTCGACAGAGAATTGAGAAACGTGTATATGTGAGTTTGACTTCTGAGTTCTGGAGGGTTAAAAATGGAAAAGTTTTCCACCCATGTTATGCCATTCACCCATGTATAGAGTGCTTGGAATTACGTACCTCATTTTGTTTCTTTGCCTAATTAGTTTAAAATAAAACCATAAACCTATTCCTGTGCCTGTCTGCTTTTATGTTTATTTTTTTAGGAACATTATTCTCCTTCATGCCTCTGCCAAGGAGATTCCTCTTTCTGTCCAGAATGACACCACAGGAATATGTCAAAGCGTTGATATGTTTAAGAGAATGGCCTTAGGATGTGGCTCTACTGAACAGAAAAGCAATGGTGGTAGCCCACAGTCTGCTGCCCAAGAGCCAGCTGGTCTATAGTAAGAAACCAGAGAAATTGGTTTAATATGTGTTCCAGAGTTGGACTTGAACAGCCCCTTTGTGACTGTGCCCAAAGCAGAAGGTGCAGTCTATTAATGTGTTGACTTTCACAAGGTGAATGTCGTCTCAAAAATGATATGCCTTTCAATTGCTTAAAATAGACATACTCATGGATCAGGTAAGTGTGACTCATTTTTACTTAGACCTAAATCCTAGGGCTATTGCCAGGATGCCTTATAACCTTATTACAAGTCCAAGGAAAAACAGCTTTCTCTGCCTTTTTAGATATTTTGAAATGCTACTTTTCAGTGTCTAATTGATGTGATGCTTTGACTCCAAAATGCATATGTCACTGCCTATTCAGAATTAAACTATATGAATATATGAATTAAACTCAGTTGTGACTGACCACAATATACAAAGCATGTGAATGACACAAGCTCTCATATCTGGAGGCATATATACTGTATATGTATATATTGGGTATTTTGTTGAAATGAAGACAGACGCAATATTTATTTTATCCAGCTGTACTCAGGAAAAAAAATGATCATCCCTCCTAAAATGTAAACTCAATTATATGAAGCTAATCAGCTTCTCCATGGCATCTCCAAGCCATTTGACTTTCAGCTGTGATCAAACTGGAGCATTTCAGTGTCTGGTTGTGCAACTTAAGCAAACATTTAAGGCAAGGTGTCAAAACATCTCAAGGATAATGTTGTGCACAGGCCTAAGTCAGGAGTTGGATACAAAGAAATGTCAAAGCCTTTATAGGAAACTGGTCAGAGAGGCTGCCTAGAGGCCTACAGCAACTCTGAAGCAGTTGCAGGGATTAATGAGTGGTCATTGTGTGTATGTGACAACAATATCACAATATCTCCACAAGAGATAATATGTGGCTTGTATGGGAGGGTTGCAAGAAAAAAAAGTCACTCCTCAAGAAAGGACACATGCACTCATGGCTGAGCTTTACAAAAATGCAGGTGGTCAGATAAAACTAAAATTGAATTATTTGGCCACAACACCAAAGATATGTCTGGCAGAAATCCAATACAGCTCATCATCCAAATAACACTACAGTAAAGCATGGAGGTGGTAATATCCTGTTATGGGGGACTGGAGCACTTGTCAAGATAGAAGGAAAATGGATGGAACAAAATACTGTCAAATTCTTGAGGAAAATCTGATGCTCTCTGCCCTTTAATTTCCAACATGAGAAGAAGGAGAAATTTTTTTATGTCGTTGCATGGCCTAGTCAGAGCCCAGACTTAAACCCCATTTATTATTTTAAAGGGGGCTGATTATTTTCTATATATGTGGGCAGGTGTATCCCCAAATTGCTAAGACATCTGCAGTTCTGGTCTGCCTTCTCACTTAAATTTTCTTTCTTACTTAAAACGGAGCACCAGTGATTTACTTCTCTCTGTTTTTTTTAGTATACCTCATGCATTTGACAGAGGGCCAAGGGCCGTTCTGTTCCAGGTGGTGAACAGGGATGACTGTCTGACGCTGTAAGCAATAAACTGTCTGTGCAAGTAATTAGGTCCTCATCAAAAGCAATGTCTGGATATCAAGGGGTGGTCCTCACCCTCTGGTAATACTTATGGGGGTACTCCTTAACCGTCTGTTTGGATCATGCTCCCAGTTTGTGGCACTACCACATGAAGGTTCTCAATGCATGGATCATTCATTGAAGTTTATAGTGGTTCACAGGCTGGGTGCTCAGATGGTGTCTCTTGTCAGGTGTGAAAGTCAGTTGTTGGCCAGATGGCTCCCAGTTTGTGTTAGGTGTTAGGTGATGGGGTTATGTAGCACATAGGGGCATAGCGTAGAGTGCATCTTCACTGAGACAGCTTATAATACCATCATAATACCATCATAAACCAACCCAAAGTATAAATGATCCTCTGTCAAATTTTACAGTAGGTATTAGGTGTTCTTTTGTATGCAGTCTCCTTTTTAAAAGTTTGGCCTCATCTGACAATACGTCATGATGCATTTGTAGGTATAATGACACATGGATTTCAGCTTCTTGTGAAATAAGCACTCGCCTAAAGAAGGTATTAAATTCCTGATGTCTGTGCGACTTAATGCAATTACTAACCACAATGAATATCAAAAGAACTAAATCCCACTAAATCCCTGGAAGATCTTTTTACTGTCACAGCATGTATGTGATACTGAAGTGCATTTGAGTCTATCAAGCAGAAGTGCACCACTGCAATTCTAGAGGGTGAAAATCACATCAAATGCCATTCAAATGAATGAAGAGGACACTTACAGGGTCAGGGCATTTTTCCAGTCAAAATAATGGCTTGCAGAATTACAAGTAATGTTCACAATCACTTCTAGCACTAGGATGAAAAGAAACCAGAGTACAAACATATCAGGCTTTTTTGAGTTATTATGTAATGATTGAGATTTTAAGTGGATTGTGTTGTTATCCACTTCAAATAGGAATGCAGTAAAGGCACCAGTGCAATTGCTTGTGTATTGGGGAAGCTGATGGTACTTCTGCTGAGGCTGCTCTAGAGTAACTGACACATGACTCATGCAGAGACAGAACAATCAGGCATGGTTCGAATGGGGAAGTCATTGAGAACAACCATATAAAAGTCCCCTTTGATTTTTCATATGTTCTTATCTATATTTTCACTGTTGTATGTTTTATCACGTTTGCATGGATGCTTTGTAAAATATAACTTGATCTTATACATCTATCAACCATATCATTAAAACAAATGACAGTGAACTGAATATAATCGATTAGTCTCTCTATACAGCGAAACCTCTTAAGGGAACAGCCAGTTCTCGAGGTTAGTGGGGCAGAAGCAAAAAAATATGTAAGCATAAGGATCTGAGGGATTCTGACGAGGGCCAGCAGGTGTTTGCGGTATGGGGTGGTTTGTATCTACCAAAAATGGGTCAAAAATGGACTGATTGGTCCCGAAGGCTAGCCCATCTGGTCTGATTCCACAGAAGAGCTATTATAGCATATACTATTGAAAAAGGTAATGTTGGCAATGATAAAAAGGTGTCGTAGCACACAGTGCATCACAGCTTGCTTGCAGGTATCTGCAGATGGTTAGAGTGCACATGCTGATGCTGTGCACTGTTGAAAGCATCTACAAGGCCACCTGAGCATCAGAATTGGAAAAAGGTGGCCTGGTCCAGTGAATGATGTTTTCTTTTTATATGATTTAAACTGCTGGGTGTGTGTAATGTGCTTACATGGGGAAGAGATGACGCCGACAATGGAAGTGTGATCCCCTGGTTCATGTTTTGCTGAGAAACCTTGGGTCCTGCTGTTCATGTGGATGTTACTTTAACACATACCTTCTACCGAAAAATTGCCCCTGACCCCTTCATGGCAACAGTATTCCATAATGGCAGTGGCTTCTTTCAGCAGGATAAGGTGCCCTGACACTGCAAAAAATTGTTCAGGGATGGTTAGAGAAACATGATGTGTTCAAGTTGTTGCCATCCAATTCTACAGATTTCAATCGCATCAAACGTCTGTGGGATGTGCTGGACTAAAAAAACCTAAGGGACCTAAGCAACCTAAGGACCTTATGGCAACGCCAGGTGCGACAGCACACCTTCAGAGGTCTTGTGGAGTCCATCCCCCGATGTGTCAGCCGTTTTATTGGCACAAGGTGGACCTACACAATATTAGGCAGCTCATTTTAATAATTACATTTTTAATGATTTTAATCAAATAGAAGTTATAACAAATGTCATTAAACATGTATAAATTAACATCTTTCATTGCACAGAAAACTAAAGTAGTTTACAGAGACGTATTTTACAGAGATGAAATTGCGGATATAAAGCTGAAGTGTGGGTGAGAATGGGTGTGTGAGGGGGTGTTATTCCCATTTATGAGCTGTATGATCTGACATTAGTCAATCTTGTGAGAAAAGATTACATATACTGTATGTTTTTTATGTCTGTTATATTTTGTCCCCATCTAGTGGTTAGTCAAAATCCTCATGAAATAAAATTATATTCTCTTACAGTTTTTATTATTATTATTATTATTTTTATTTTTTTTATTTTATTTAACAAATTATTTATAAAACGATGAATGAAGTTTGAATGACCACTTCAATAGCCCAGCGTATGTTCACACCTGACCATAACACCCATATCAAGGTTTTCTGAAACTGTTGTCACAAAGTTGGACGCACATGATTGTCTAGATTGTCTCTGTATGCTGTAGCTTTGCAAATTCTTTTTCACTCCATGACAATGCTCCTGTGCACACGAGATCAATGAAGACATGGTTTGCCAAGGTTAATGTGAAGAAACTCAAGTGGCCTGCACAGAGCCCAGATCTCACCTGCATTGAACATCCAGGGATGATCTGGAATGATAGCTGCGCCCCAGGCTTCCTGGCCAGGCATCAGTGCCTCACCTCATTAATGGCTGAATGAGCATGGATCCCCACAGCTACACTCCAAATCTAGTGGACAACCTGTCAAAATGAATGAAGGCTGTTATAACAGTAAAAGGGGAGACTAGCGGCATACAGTATTAATGTCCACAGTTTAGCCATATAGTGTATATCGAACAAATTCCATAACCTGTTAACCTCACAGCACCCTGCAGACTTAGAATCCAGGGGATATGATGTTACATTCCAGGGGAAAAGAGGTTGCTGTTGAGGTTGTTACACAAAGAAACAATTTTTAAATGGTATATTTAGGCAATTTGCAGCATGTGACATTAAAACATTTATTCTTTAATTTCATTTAATATGAAGAAATAAGGATGTGGCTAAATACTTTTGCACAGTGATTCTTTTTTACAGAAATGAAATAATAATTCATCGGAGTTATTAAATATATGCTTTAAGACAGATTCTATATACAGCTCTGAAAAAAAATAACAAGAGACCACTACAAAATAATCAGTTTATGTTTTTTTTTATTTTTTTTTTTTTACAGGTGCATGTATTAGTGAGATGAACAGTTTAAATTAATTATTTTGTGAGCTCCTGACAATATTTCTCCTAAATTTAAAATATAACTATTGTTATTTAGAGTGTATTTTTAAAGGAAATCATCACAACACGGCAAAATAACCCAAGACCATGCAGTATTTGCAGAGCTTTAATAATTCAAATATGCAACTAATCTCTAAACAAAATGTGTTAATGCTTTGGCTAAATAACATTAAGAAATCAGTATTTGGTGGAATAACCCCGATTTGCAATTACAGCTACAGTACCATGCATTTTGGCATGCTCTCCACCAGTTTTTCACATTGCTGTTGGGTAACTTTATACCACTCTTTCCGCAAAGAAGCAAACAGCTCAGCTTTGCTTGATGGTTTGTGACCATCCATCTTTCTCTTGATGACATTCCAGAAGATTTCTGGAGTAAACTGCAGTGGTCTCTTATTTTTTCCAGAGCTATATTCAAGTTGTGAGAATATTTCCATAAAACCCCAAGGAAATATTCTCACAACTTTCTTTTGGAAACATAGGGCATAAAGTGAGGTGCGGCCATGATGGAGTGCCAACCCATCACAAGGGAGCAAGTGAATAAACACACAAACACATACACACACACTTACTCACCCATACATATACTGAGGGCTATTTGGAAATACATATCAGCCTACACCACTGTGTGCAGAAACCGGAGTACACGGAGGAAACCCAGCAAGCACAAGGAAACACATGCAAACATGCAAACTCACATACAAAGCAGAAGCTGAGGAATACAGTGCTAACCACAAAGCCACTATGCTACATATATCATCATAAGCATATACATAATAACGCAACCTTTTAACACATCTACTCATCAGCAGCTTTAGTGGTAGCTTATGTTTGTCTCACTGTAACTATTTACTCATGAGGACTTTCAAAAGAAATAATGGTGCATATGAAAATATAAGTCCAGAACCAGACAGTTTTAATGATTTTTTTTTTAATTGATTTGTTTTTTTATGCCTTTTAAAGTATGCTACCTGATTTATTTCAATCTTGCATCAGTGATACTATCAGGAATGTTTGAACAGCAGAGTCAGATGACTGTCTTTAGCCCCAGGGAAATGCTTGCGGCTGTGGTTGAAACACTGTGTTGCGAGATGTCCTAAAAATATACATGACCTAAAATAGTTTAGTCCTAATAGCATTAGGTCTATTTTAGTCACAGTAAACAGAGATGCTATTATGTTGAGTGCATTAACCGCTTTCATCCTAGACACTGTGTATAACAGTAAGGAGACACATCATCTCATAACCCATGTTCTAAACTGAGATGAAAGAAGACACATAGTCATAGATTAGTTATATCAAGTGTATGTAAATGACAGTACATTCTTTTCTCATATTACAGTATGCACACCACTTTCACTACTTATGAGTACTAATTTTATACAGTAATCACGTAATCTAATTAATCTTGTCCTTATTTTTTTCTTTGTTTAAAACAGGTGTACATTCGGAAACTTTAAGGAATCTCTGCTATAAAAATCATAACAAATACTGGACATAATAGGCTACATGCTCTGATGCATTTATTTAAAAACAATGTTTTAACTCTAGTGCACATACATCGAGGGCTAAAAACCCCTAAAAAGATGACATTGAAATGATTCATTTAAATTTTTAATAGAAAATAACAGGTTTAAGAATTTGAAATATATAAATAAATGTTCAATATTTCGAATATTTAAGATTTTGCAATATTTCTACATTCCTATTTAGACGTAAGCAGATTTGATATAGATTTTTTTTTCAAACTAAAGGTCAGATTTCACTCATGTCTAATATTGAACTGCGTTCTCAGATGACATTCCAATGGATTGAATCTACAGTGGATCACAAACTTGTGGAGTTCAAGCAAGCTTGACTACCACTGATATTAGAGCAAAAAAGGGGGACATATCAGATACTATAAACTGGAATTTATGGAAATGTTTCTAAACTTCTATTTTGCACTCAAGTTATTGTCAATTCTATAATGTGATTTTTTTGTACTATAATGTAAAAATTGTTGTAATAAATTAGAAAAAAAAATGCATGTGTGTGTGTGTGTGTGTGTGTGTATAAGCCTGATTTCACCACTACAGCCTTGAAGGTTGTAGGAGGTGTACCTTACAAGATGGTATAGACATTTTGGACAGTGTGGTTCACATTAATTAGGACAGTCTTAAAATGCAAATAGCAGAGACATGATGAAAGGAAATTATGCATTTATGTGTTTTATATACATTTAATCATGTTTCTATGAAAGACCTTAACACAGCAAAAAAAAAATAAAAAATGAAGTAGACTTGAAAATACTGCATGTTGCTTAGGCTAAAGACTGAGTACACAGGGATTTAAATTAGGCCACGGTGCTCATATAATTTTCCATGTTGATTTTATTTTAAATCATGTGTTATAATGCTATTGCAAGCGAAAAAAGAAAAATATTTACACTTTACCTAATTTATCAAGATCATATTCTAATGTGATAATTACTTTATCTATCTGCATTTAACTTCAGAACATTTTTAGAAAAATATATTATATATAATTCCTAGCCCTGTAAAAATCCATTATATATTACTTAGACCAACCTCTTAAGATGTAGTCTGTATTACTTAGTATTTTCTGTTCAAACAATATTAGAATATGATGATGAGTTTGTAGAAGAATTGTTTCAAATGATGAATTTCCCAAAAATTTGCTTTCAGCTTACAACAGATGCCGTTAACAATGGTTGTCACTTTGACTAGAGAGTAACCCGTTTTTTTCTTTTTCCAACAGCAAATGTTGTCCCGATATACAGTATCTGAATTTAGATTCATTTAGATTCATTAGATTGGCATATATTCATCTGTAATTCATCTGTATATTCATCTGTAAGTCTAGACATGAAAACTCCAAAGAAATGTCTGATTTTCACAGAGGATATATTGCTGGTCAAACACTGAAGATGGACTGACTGTGCCAGAGACAAATAGATAGGAATCTAGCCCTCGCTACCTTAAGCAGAATTATAGTTCACTTTAAAAAAAGGGTACAACATCAACATGGCCATGACCTGTGCTTTCAACAAGAAGCTTCATGCGGTTTCAAGACCTGATGAAAACAACTCTGTCATTCGATGCCTAGGTGAGTTGTTGCTCTTACAGCCACAAAATGAACGTCAAAGAAACCTCACTTATCCTGTACAAGGTCACAGGAGGCCTGGAGCATGTAATAGGGGACTTGGGGCACTTGGCAGGAGTACGGGTCTGTGTGCGGGGTGTCAATCCATCACAGGGCACAAGCATGCACACACTCTATCACAAATAATGGGCATTTAGTCTACTCTGTGCGAGGAAACCGAATCACAGAGAAAACCCACCAAGCACAGGGAGAACATGCGGACTCCCCGCACACAGACCCAAGGTTGGTGCAGGTGCAAGGCCACAGTGCTAACCACTATGCCACCATGCTGCCAACAATGGTGGTCACCACTTTAACAATAGCTAAACTTTACTCCCTAAAAATGCAACCAATTTTAACCATACAAACTACATAATGTAATAAAATAATAAGTGTATGTTAACGTTTTGCATGTTTGACATTAAAGAATTCATCTTAAAAAAAAAAAAAAAAAAATGTATAGATATATTCATTACATTCTTTTTTGCATGGGTCGTCTTGCACATGCGTACCTGTACGCTCTGCTTTAAAAGATTTGATGATTACAATTGCGGGATCAATAAAGTATCTATCTATCTATCTATCTATCTATCTATCTATCT
Organism: Clariallabes teugelsi; assembly: GCA_030014215.1. Taxonomy (NCBI): domain Eukaryota; kingdom Metazoa; phylum Chordata; class Actinopteri; order Siluriformes; family Clariidae; genus Clariallabes; species Clariallabes teugelsi. The sequence continues at coordinate 24,562,598 of JAQMYG010000036.1, read as the reverse complement.
AAGCCAAAAAGTCTGAAATACATAAATTTCCCACCAGGTGGCGCTCTGTACTCGTAGAACTCGGTCATGCCGCTTTAGTGCAGTAGGTCAGAAATGTACTGTAGCCTACTGCTGTGCTAAACACCTTCATCCCATGTGTATGTAATCTTTTCCCATATTCTTGAGATTAAATACTGACCTGACCATCATTGTGAATTACTGACCAGCAACAGGGGCATGCTTCACTGTTAATACTTTTCTGAATTATTGGTTATAGTGTACTGTAGGTGAATATTTAGCTGATATTTATTATTCAGGCCAGCAGAAAGGAGAAATACATGCATTCGTTTGCACTCATTCATCATGGCTGTTGTTTTCCTGTTTCACGTGTGAGCAGATAAACAGACATTAATGCAACCTGGTTAAAACATTAATAAAGTTGAGCAAAGCGAAAGATAAAGGGAAGATAAGTGAGATTGTTGTGTCATAGATTTTTTTTCCCCAAGCACATGGGCTTTTCCTCCTCCTGAACTTTTTTCCCCTCCTGATTCATTGGAGAAAGTCATGCAATCCAGCAGAGGATGGCTAGACTCGCTCCTGCTCCACTCATCCACCTGGACTCCGGACTATTTCGCTTAAAGAAACAGTTCCGTGTTTACTGCGTGAACTAAAGGGCAGCCTGCGAATGTCGTTGTTTATCGCATTACCCCGACTTTACTGTAGCCTGTGCGCTATTTACTCAGCAGGTGGATATGACGTCACGGACTGGGAACACCAAACAACAACAGCTAAATCCGCGACATTTCCCCCCTCTAACTGTCTCTCTCTCTCTCTCTCTCACTCTCTCTCTCGCAAGACACATTAAAGTGTAAAAACGTCGGAAGAATCCCGCGATCCTAACTGAGAGGTGCCGAGAGCGCCGATACCCCGCGCGAGCACGCCGTGTGACGGTCAGAGAGACGCGCGCGCAGATCCTGAAGTTAGTCCCTAGAGCGGAGTAATAGTGTTTACAGTACGAGTTATCGCACGCGCTCTGCCAAAACACAAGAGCACGCGAAGAGTTCATATCGCCGCAGCACATTCCGGCCAAAAATATACACACACATATATACATATTAAAAAACCGTCCAAATTACGGTAAGTTACTTATAATGTTTCTTTCCATTTATTTGGTGTCTAATATCTTACTTTTTTTTTTCTCTCCCGGGGGCCGCGCGCGCACCTGGACTGGAGTTCGGCTTTGTGTGTGTGTTTGTTTGTTGTTTGTTCCGGCGAGTAAACAAGCGAGCAAACAAACATGTACGGTGCGCACAACGAAGCCGAACGACCGTGTTTTTTAAAAAAAAATGTATTATTATTGTTGCGTTACATTGAAGAACGTAAAGCGGGGACGGATAACGTGACTTTTTTTTGTTTTGTTTTTAAGTTAGCCCCGCGAGCTAGCGTGTCGTTGCACTCGCGCCGCGGATCTCGCGCGTTATCATCATCACCGGTCACGTAGTTTCTAGCTAAGACTTAAAACTAAATAAATGAACGACGCTCTCGGGTCCACTCTCCGGCTGCGGGATGCCTTCAGTAGCACTGAGAATTGTTCCCCACGTGTTCCGTTCAGCCGGAATCAGAAACGAGCGCGCACACGCGCACACACACTCTTACCCTCTCTATCTCTCTCACTCTGTTTCTCTCTCATACAACAAATTTCAGTCCGCTTTCAGCCCTGGTATCAGCTGTAATGCCACTTTTAGTCCAAACTCTGCTGAGCAAGCTGTCTATCCCAAGCGTGTGTGTGTGTGTGTGTGTGTGTAAAAACTGTAGATTTGCTGAAGTTCCGAAACTTCTCCTCGCAGCATGAAAGTGTCTCAATCGCCTCCTTGAGTGTGAGAGAAAGTTCCCCGACTCCTGCCGGACTGAGGAGTGTGTCAGCTGAGGGTTTCATCCTCTAATACGCGTTATTACACTCCGGGGATTTCACTCCGCAATTCATTGTCTTTTCCAAACGACTTAAATGCGTTTATTGTAGGTGATAGGCAGAGTAAAATAAATAAAAAAAAACGCACAAGTCAAGACAGATGTTTTATTACATGCAAACAGTATGTTTATTACTTGTTTTTTTTTTCTCCAGTGAAGTAAATATGTACATTTACGCTTATTTTTGAATACACGCATTTTATTATGTACTATTCATATTTCTAAATTAATGTTATACAATATTATATTTGTTAGTGAATATTATAATGCTGTAGTCACCAGTTGTCTCTGTAAACAGGCATTGTTTTAGAGCTGAAATACAAACAAAAGCATTATTTTTAAACCAAAAATAATTCTAT
>JAQMYG010000036.1:24526561-24539780 GCA_030014215.1 Clariallabes teugelsi | reverse complement strand
TATATATATATTATAATAATAAATACTAGAATGGAGAGTGTTTATTATTTTCTAATAACTCAGATCCCAGTGTCTTCTTCATTTCTTATAGGGGACCTGTAATGCAAAATTTACTTTCAAATAATTTTTTGACATTCCGATGGGTCTCCAGTGTGCGTGTGTATGTGTGTACAAAAACCTTGATTTTTGCCATTTTCCAATTTTTATATTGGCAATAGCTCAAACAAGCAAAACACTTTTTAGACACAGAAACTGTGCACTTGGGGAAGGAGTGACATAAAGGAGTTTAAGGTAAAAAACATTATATGAGACACATTTAAACTAGAGCATTAACACACAAAAACCTCTGAGGTTTACTTAATTAAACTTAATTAACTTTTTAAAGATGTGGTAAAATATGGGACTTGTGAATGAAAGTTTGTGACCCAGACACATTGCATATTGAATAAGAGTTGGTAAAGTTCAAATAACATTATGCAAAAATGACCAGCTTAACTAAATGTTGCTAGTTTCTATTACTTGTTAACTTACTATAAAAAAAAAAAAAAAAAAAAACTCGTAGCCACCCCTAACTGTCACTTCCTGTTTTAGTGACGTAGGGCTGATTTTGCAAAGAGTGGTGTCAGGAAAAACACACAGGGCCTGGAAGAGGTAGGTTGTGGGCAGCTGGCCGTGTCTGTGTGTTTGTGTGTGTGCATTTGTGTAGAGGAAACAACAAAGAAACTTGCAGTGAACAGAATATTAATGCTGGCGTTTCCACACACACACACACACACACACACACACACACACACACACACACACACACACACACACTTTCCTGTTTAGACTTAAAGGTGATTGTGGGGACCTGGAAGTGGCAGATGACGGAAGTGGAGAGAGTAGTTAGAATAAGAGAGAGAGAGAAAGAAAGAGAGAGAAAAGTATTCATTTACACTGAAATTTCACACAGGATGCCACTCCACACCCCCCTCCTTTCCCGTGCTGCAGGTTGGACTGAGTAGAAGTGTGTGTTGGAGTTCAGGGTGCTGGCCTGTATTGTGGCACAGGTCTGGGTCTAGGCTGGACCTGCCAGCGGTCACTCATCGGTGTTTCCTGCCTGAACAACAGAGCAGAGGGAGCCAGGTTAGCGCAGGTCACAGAGATTGGGAGTGGAGTGGAAACAGGGCAGAGACACAGAAGTGGTGCGTGGGTGTGGGTGCGTCTGAGTCTGTGGGTGGGACGTATATCCTGATTCCATGTGGAAGTCAAGTTATCGTTAAACTGATTTTAAAACAGTGGTTTTTTTTTCTTCAGTTCTTTACTGTTCTAAATAATGGTTATTATGGTACAGTTCTAACTTAAACCCTGGCAGAAATAACTGCTATTTGTGATTACATAATAAGTTGTGACAGTGCTTCTGTTCTTCTGCCGATGGAAACATACCAGCCACTTGCGGGTGAAAAACGGTTGTGATTAACACTCTGTGTGTAGCGTGTCACTGATGAGCTTTAACATTTAGAAATGTTTTTTATATGAGAGTTTAGTCAGGACATAATGTTAAGTATTTTTTTAGGAGAAATTCGTCTCTTCTTACCACAAAAATAAAATAGGCATTTGTCACAGTGTAGCTTTCCAACACTGTTTCTCCCCTTTTTCTTCTGGAGACTCGCAGTACTTCGGGTGAGCTCACACAGTGCAACGTCTGTAGTCATTGGTCACAGCAAATAAAGGGAAATAATGCTGCTCTGTTGTATGTCATTGTTCCCTGAGTGCATGTGCTGCAGAATTCAATGTGAATTCACTCGAAAAATTAATCACGAGAGCAGTTGTAATTTAAAAAGTTCAGAAAATGTGCAGAAAATTTCAATTCAGAAAACTTATTAGAGCTAAAGTTTTTCTGAATTTTTATTAATTATTTTTGAAAGTAATGTGTGGTTACAAAATCATTGCAGTACAACGAAAACATTTACACAACCATCTATCATTAGTCAGTGCTTGTAATAAAGTAAGCAGTATAGTTTTGAAAAAAATCACCAACCAGGATTTAGGATAAGTTCTGTTTAGTTTTATTAAAGGAATTCATTAAGGCATTTCAGTTCAAATGGAGTGTAAACTAGTAGTTTATGTCTACTTTCACATTACAAGCCACATTGTTCAATTCCGATTATTTTATTTATTTTTTTGGTGTTTGGTCAGATCGGATTTGCATGTCATGACAGTTCAAATCCATAGTTACAAATGATAATGATCTAACTTTAATGTGGACGCGTCTGTCCTCTGAAATGGCAGGCATGCACACATCGATACATATTTATTTGCGTTATCTGGAGGAAAACAAGCCATTCATTTCAAACAATGGATACGATTTTAGTTAAAATATGCTTGGGATTTTCCTCTGGAGGATGACAAGCAGTTAGTCAGCTGTATTTGTTGACGTCCTGAAGAAGAAAGATAGCCAGGCGCCTTGATTTAGTTGTTTTAACCGCTGTTGCTATCACTGCTATGAAATCCCTATACTGCTGGTGCTGACTGACATCAAAGAGCGTACTGCGCATGTGCAGAGTCAAAAAGTCACAGGGATTCTGATCTGCCCGTTCTCACTCAGGTTGCATATATCTGATGAAGGACAATATATGAAAGTGACTCAGATACTATCTGAAAAACATCATATTCGTGTGTTCAGACAGCCCTAAAAATCAGATATGTATCACATTAGGATTAAAAAAAATTCTGAATTGAGTCACTTCAGGCTGGTAAAGTGAAAGTAGCCTTTTTAAAAAATTATTTATTTTTATGTACTCTAAATATTATTCTAATCGTTTAGGACAAGTCCATATAACTGCTGTCCCTGAGGTTAATGACACTAATGAAGCTAAGAAATGCAGTGAGATGTAGACATTTTATTCATGGCTCACATATCCACAGAGTAGTAATCATTTAGCTTAAGCCTTATGTAAAGTACATTTATGATTGTTCAGTCCTGTACTAACGGTTGGATTCAACACTGTGAGAATTTGATATTTTAATTGATTTGAGAATACACTGCTGTGATTAAGGATGTATTAACACTTCCATACTACCTGGTTAAATTGTCCATATATAAGATTTGGATATTATAATGAACATGTTTTTTTTCCTCAGTTTTTTTCCTTTGTCAGATTTTTAAAATTTTTATTCTTAAACTGACATTTACATTTTTAATTGGTTTTTGAAATTCTTTTATTTATTTATTTATTTTTTAACTGTATTTAGTCGAGCTCCAAAAGTCTGTGCTGGGGAAAAGGTTCTGATAGACATTACTTTTCAGTTCAACACAAATGATATTGTTCACATCAACTTTATAGAAAAGTTCAATCTTTTCAATATTTGCACAAATTTCATAGTTTTGTCCTATTTATGTCCCCTTTTTGTTTTTATTACAGTTTACACTAAAGCAGGCATAGACTTGTACAAAGTTTGTGCAAAATTTAGATCAAAATCCATCATTTGACCACATGCTTCAGCAGGAGAGAGTAGACATGTGACCATTTGTACAAAGCAGGTAACATGGTCACTATCACTGATTTGCTTACATGTAAATAGGGACCTAGAGACTGTGTAACATCTGAAATATGAATTGTCAGGATTTCTTTTAAAATGTTAAAGGAAAATATTTGTATGCCAGAAAAAAGCAGTACATTATATAAGAAAAAAAGAAAGCTTTCCATGCAAAAAAGAATCAGGTTCAACAGAAGAAGCAGAAGAACCATGAGAGTTTCTGCAGTAAAACTTAGTAAAACTAGTTGTACCTTGGACTAAAGGGTCCTCAAAGTGTCATGATGCCAAACACCGGCTTTGCTTCATTAATTACTGTTTTCTGTACTTAGTGGAAATTTAGTACAAAGTCTGTATGCAGACCACACCCACACACAGACACAAAAAAAAAAAAAAAAATATATATATATATATATATATATATATATTCACAAATATATATGAAAAAAAAACATTTCCTATCTGTATTTACATTCGGAAAGAAAAGGTTCCGTTGATGAAGTGGTAATCTATACCAGCTTTGGGATTCTAGAACACGGCCGTCTGCAACTGAATTACTTTCCTCCCCTCCTTTTAAAAATAATGTGAACAAGGCTGGGTAAAAGAGGCAGATAATATATGTGCCAGATTGATCATTGGCTCGAGACCCCATTATCTCTCGCCATGTTAATTACAATGTGCTCAGCTTGCGTGTCAAAAGACGGATAATTGAGGAAGGTAAAAAGACGTGCCTGCCTTTATTTATGCTTTGGCTTTCAGCTTGCGGCAGCTCTTCTGCCCGTCTCCCCCGCGCCTGCCGACACTCTGTCTCCCGCTCTTCCCTTTTTAGCTCCATTTATTTATCGTTCGGTAAAACTGTCACTGTGTGATCATCTTTTGCGGAGATATTATTCACTATCATCACCTTCATGCAGCTTTCATTTGGAGCCTGTAGCTCTCGGGTTACTGCCGCTCTGTCTGCGCTGCCAAGCATTAAGATGTAGCGGCATCAGGCCCGGACAAATTCAGAGGAGTTTCCGGCGGTTCCCTCAGGGCGTCAAAAAGGCTAATTCTGGTTGCCTGGATCGATATGTGGGTAGGTTGGTGATACCACACTCTGCAGAGACTATGATTTCTTAAAGTGCTCAGCAGTCCCATGGTATAGCAGTAATTCAATACAATGCAATACAATTTAATGTACTCATTTCATGTATATACCAATTTTTTTTTCTATTTTAAAATCAGACTTTCCGCATGTGATAAACAAGTGAATACCTTTTGATTTCTTTTTCAGCCGAAAGTGTTAGCCACATCGTGTAAACAGGCCATGACGATTTTGAACATGTGTGAAACAGGCGGAGCCACGATATCAGTGTAAATCAGTACACAACAAAACAAAAAATTTTTTTTCATATACTATAATACACCAGCGCTTCAGTGTAGGAAAGACTTAGTTATCAGCGAACCCTGCGAAAAGACTTTGTCTTCGTAATGACCGTCACCTGCGGCCGTTCTGAAGTGCTCAGCAGTGAAACCCCCAAGAAGGGACTTTTCTCTTTTTGTTCTCCTTATCTCAGAGCACGAGGTGTCGGAGGTAACATCAGAGAAGTCTTTCCTGTGGTTTGGTGAAGTAGTGTCTGTTAGCGCTGCAGTCCTCAGGGCCGCATTTGCATCGAGAGAGAGAGCATATGTTCACCAGAGAAAGTACATGCTGTTTCGGTGCGCGCACACACACGCATACATGCACACGCACACAAGTGACATTTTCTCCCCACCACTTCCTGTCCCTTGACCAGACTAAATATGTTTATTGAAGCTAAAAAAAAAACCTACAAATACAAAACAAACAGAACATCCCCCCCATTTGTAGAGATTAAAACCAAAACTGTGAACTTGCCCTGGTGTTTTTTTTGTTTTTTTCTGCTTAAGACAACATTGTTGTCTATGAACGTATAGTCTCCTATCACGACTCGAGACATGTTGGAATTTTGTTTGGCGGGTGAAAGAATTTCATGTCTTTCGCAATGATTGTGTGTGATTAGAGGAAGGGTGTGTATGTGTGTGTGTGTGTGTGTGTGTGTGTGTGTGTGTGTGTGTGTGTGTGTGTGTGTTTGTTTGTTTGTATGGGTGTTGTCATGGTTCTGAAGGGAGGGGGCAAGGAAACTTGAATATTAGCTTTTATGGCCTAGAGCAGAGGCAGATATGGAGATCTATACATGTTGTTTTTCAGACAGAGCATATATATATTAAAAAGAAATCTGTCATCTTAGAGCAACAGCAAGAGAGAGAGAATGTGCTATACATAGCATGCAATGTATGTGGTTTACATAGAATTATTACAGCCAGACACTTAGACACAGAACCGTAATGCCTCCGGGTATCTGGGTCAAGCCATCCCAGCTCCCACCCTGTTGAAGCGCTGAAGTTAACCACAACAACCGACGCTATTGAAATGGCTCACATGCACTTTCGCCTATTTTAACTAACATCGCTTATAAGTTGTCTTCTATCAGCCTCTTTATTTAATAGAGGATGCTTCTCCGATGCTAGAGTGTTAGATCATTGCAGCGAGGCCCGCTTATCTGTGTTCTTGTAATGGGCCTTTATTGATCTAAACAACATCAGGCCATGCAGTGATGTTATTACGGTGGAGATAACTTCACTGCGCCCTCCACTCTCAACAACGTGTTAGCGCGTTATTGGGTCTAAATAACTCCGGCTCTCAGACAGTAATGCAGCCGATTAGTCAACCCCTTGTTCTTTATGGCTGGAGGATCTTAATAAAGCATTTCCTCTCCCTGGCGTCTGTGTGCGTGTGCACTCACCAGAGGAAAAGACTCGGTCAGAGCAAACAGGTGTGTAGATTTCCACACCATCAGTAAAAGAATGATGCAAAAACCTGGGTATAATGTGAAAGAGGCACAGGGGTTAGAGCTAACGCAAAAAAAAAAAAGAAAAAAAAAAAGCTAACACATCAAAGAGGTTTGTTCTTTGCTTCCTTCATCTAAACAGGAAACTATTAAGCATGTGCCTGCGTAGGAGCAAATTCTTAATCATGAAAGCTTTATAAAGAAACAGATTGCATATAAAAATGGACAAATCATTTTTGTTAATTTAGTCACAATTTATAACTTTTTTTTCCCTTAGTATTTGGACATTTCCTTCATGTCTTTCAAGGGCACACAGAAACCAGTATTTATATGAAATAAAGATCCCCTTCATCTCCGAGACACACTTTCCAGGAGAAATTTAATTTGTGGCTATTAAAAGCCTTGTATTTGGTAATGAATTATTTTGTCATCTAGCCTCTGATGAGATTCATCTTTAATAACTGTAACAATTATTTTATTCCAAAAGAGGAGGCGGGCATTATGGCTATCTCGCCAAGGTCTGCAGGAAGAGAAGATTCTCATTAGGAGTTTATTATTACCCCTGCCGTGCTTTCATTCCAGTGCCCTCAATGAAATTGCATTAAGTGTCAAAAATGCTTGTGCTGAAAGTAAGCAGTCATATTTACCAAGGCTATTGCTGTAGGTTTTTATTATTATTATTATTTTTAAACTGAGATGTTTAGATGTATTAATAAGATCGGGTTCGGCTCTGTATGTGAGAAGCAGTTTATTAAAGTTTTTAATCAAGTGGCTATATTGTCTGCCATATGCTTTTAGGTTAAAATGTTTTCCATGACGGGAGCTGTTAATTGTTAGCTATTTGTTTTGTTTTTTGCAAATGTGTGTGTGTTGGGGGAATAATATGCATGAATAGGTTCAATAAAAGGCATCCTAACCAAACGTCATTGAAACTGATGCCATGGAAGGAAAATGGCAAATTTCTATTCCAGGTTATGCTAATTTTCACGATATTTACTCATTTGTTTAATCTTCAATTAACCACTTCATCCTCATCAGCAGTGCACTGGATCCGGAGGTAATCCTGAGTTAGGAATACACCCTAATACACCCTAGGACCGGATTCTATTGTAGTGTCTGCTTGGCTATTTTATGAAATGCAGTTATCTGTACATCTTGAGACTAGTCTTCTAGCTTCTGTTCCTCATTTTGCCACAGCTTACTGTACCAAGCCCAAATGTTGATGGTTTGATGAAATTATCCTATTTTGGCCCAAGACAGAAGTGAAATTGCTGAATATGAGGTAATCGTTTATTTCTAAGTCACCACTTCCTTAAACATGCGCTATTACTCATAATGCTGCCGACTCCATAGAAGAGGCCGCAGTCTGCTGTAAATGTAATGGTACACTGAATTTATGTAAATATTCAGTTCGACAATAAAGGAAAGCAGAGCTTGTGATGATCAGGCGGTAACGTATTCTCATGCCTTCAGTGACTCTGGTCGGACTTACTGAAACTTTTACAGAACACACTGACACACCCATGTTCTACTTCTTACTTTGCTCGATGACAGATGCTTTACTGTTCCAAAAGGGGGAAAAAAAAAGTTTTTAGTGTTTTTCAGTTTTCACTTTCAGTATACTTGCTGTACATTACTAGTGGGTGGTATGATAGTGGATTCTGTACGATGGTTGTAATTTTATATTGTAGGTTTGTTTCCAATCCATATTTTTACACTAAAATGGAATATGTTAACATGAGAAAACTTATTTCATACATTCCACAGAGAATGTGATGCATCATAGTGAAAGAATGAAAGAGACCAAAACATAGGTGACATAATTTTCTGTTTTGGTATCCACACCGTCTGTGCACAACACTACTCACTCACTCTGTATTTGTTACTTGTCTATTTGTAATTTATAATTTGTTGAAGAGACAGAAATACAAAAGGCACAGGATTAAGGATGGGGTTTCGTTGGGGTTAAAAAATGCAAATACTACATATGCACCTAACTTACTTTTAGCTTAGGTTAGCCTACTTTAAACATGCTTAGCATTGGCCTATAGTTGGGCAAAATTACCTGGCACAAAGCCTATTTTATAATAAAGTGCTTAATGGTCATGCAATTTATTGAATGCTGTACTGAAAGTGAAAAACAGAATGGTTATATGGTGTAAAACCCTGTGTGTGAGTGTGGCGTAAGAATCGGAAGGCAGGCCGAACTTTAGCCCTGCTCCTGCTGAGGTTCTTGTTAGCACGACATACCATTTTTCAAGATCGAGTGTTTAATTATTTGTAAGATTTATCACTATCAAGAGATATATTATCGAATGGTTCCAAACAGGGATAAGGTTACAGCAAGGTCAAATGTCTTCAAATTTCTTCAGTACATTTATTATTATTATTATTATTATTATTATTATTATTATTTGAAGTATATTTTAATTACTAGCCTTGTTGGCAGTGGATGCAGGTGAAGTTCATTTTGCTTTGCTCATGTTATCAAAACAAACCCAAAGAATGGCAGAAATATCACTAAATGTGTTTTTTTTCCTGTGAAGTTGAACAAACCTGATATGTAAAAATATACACCAATCAGGATAGTGGCCTTCCCAAAAAAGCTGTGGCTGTTGTGGACTAAAACATAGAACAGACAAAAATGCTCGTAAAAAAACCCAAAAACTCTCTCAAACTGTATTAAACTGTCTCCCTTGCACCTGGATTAATTTGCTAAATACGCTGTAGTTGTCTCTTTGACCCTATCACCTGTGTGGTATTTAAACTGCCCCCACCACTTCCTCCTAAACCTTCTTCAAGGACAAAACAAGTGTATGAGAATAAGTGTACGGATCACCATGTGAAAGTCCCCGGAGCTCACCATAGGCACCAGATACTTGTTTGCCAGCTGTTCTGTCAGATCGACGCTTGAATCTTTCTCCTAAAGTAATTCTACAGGGTCGGACTCGGGAGAATAGCCGCAAAACAAGCACGCCAGGCGAAAGAGAGCGTTGAATTTTTCAGTGCTCCGAAGCACTGTACCCCCCCCCACCACCACCTTCCTCCCCTCTAAGCAGGCAGTGCTCTCATTCATGAGCAGATGTTCAGCGCTGGTGCAAGCTGCAGTCAGCATGAACTCTGCTGGCCTCTCCACCATCGGCGGCAAGGACGTTGGCACCGACCCCCGACATCTGAGAATTTATGTCCAGTAAATGCTGCCTGGTCTTTCCTTTTCTTTTCTTTTTTTCAATATTAGCCACTTTGGCCAGTCCAGAAGCTGGTCAGAGCTGGAAAAGGTGCGGGGGGTAGCAGGATTCTGACAGACCATCAGTCTTCACATCGACACTGATGAAAGACTGGGCCAGGTCAGCTCCAAGGGAAGGAAAAAATTCCGGAAGACAATTTTGAGCAAGTTTGTCATTAATTTCATATGACACTTCACAGTGTGGAAGCATCAAATCCTGGCAAGAAATTAGAGCCTTGCCTTTAAATAAAAAAAAAAAACCTGCTTGATTTTGGTTGTTTCGATCATAAGAAAAATGTAGTTATTTGTAGATGTTAACCCCAAAATGGCTTTGCTTAACTGTACAACAGGAAGTGCTGGTAAGGCCTGTGTTAGGCCATGCTAAGACCCAGGTGCTGCCGTGGTTAGCCAGGTGGCAGCGTTAGCACGACTGACCTCAGCGCACCCGAGAGACATCAATGCCATCTAGTACAGATGTAGTTTTATGATCTCAGTTCATTTACACCCTGCCATTTCAATATCCATGTGCTCTCTTGGTCTCTACTCATTTCATGCTTTGCCTTTGAACGCGGTCACAACATATGTTCACTTTGGAAAGAGTGTGAAACGACTTCTTTTTTTTTTTTTTTTCATCTTTCGTTGAAGTGGCTCTGAGACTGTAATTGAAGTACAGTGTGTTTTTCTCTTTTTTTTCTCTCCCTCTCCCCCATCATGCGCGTGTTTCTTCAGCACGTTTCCCACTTCACACTATCTAATTGGCCATTTTCAGGTTGGGTTTATGAGAGCAAAACTAATTAGTGTTTCTAAATTCAGAGAGAGCAAAAGAGATGGGGGGAGGAAGGAAGGAAAAAAAAAACTTGGTTGAATTGATTGTTCTGGTTTCCTCTTCGGTGTCAGACGCTCAACAATAATATAAAGAGTCTAATCGCTTTCGAACGGCTCGTATTTCCAAACCACTGCTGAATGTCATCGCCGCTCTCCTGGCATTTTGTTTGGCACGATCACAAACCAAAAAAAAAAAATAGAAGAGCTGCCCTCTTTCCAAGTATTTTTTTTTAGGTCTTTTGTATTTCAGTGGAAGGTTTGGGTGGAAATAACAATGCAGGGTATTTTTTTTTTTAGGTGGAGTCGATTCTGCTGTTAGATTCTGAATGTCCTAGTGAAAGATGGCCAGGGTGGAGGGACCCCACAGTTTACAGTAGCGTTGTCTTTTCCTTGTTACCTTTATTCATAGAGATCCAGCTGCAACGAGCCCTCAGGAAGACCACCTCTCTGTCGCTCTCTCTCTCTCACACACAGACACAGACACACACTCACACACAGAGCGCGCTGTTTGAGTTGGCCGACGCTATGCTCTCTTGTTGCTTTTGCTGCCTCGGCAAGAAAGACACCAGAGGCGGCCATTCCTCTAGCCAGGATGTGCTTTTTTTTCCTCCACCCTTTTCACCTCTTGTTCAGGAAACACATTTCTGTCTTCCTCACCTCTCATGATTTTCCTCCAATGATGAGGAGAGAGAGAGGAGTCAGGAGATTGAGTGACAGCACAGCGTCCGTCGGGGATAGGGCTAATATGTAGAGTTAAGAACATGAGCCAGAGCTCTCCCTCCCTCCCACTTGTCTGCTGGGGTTTCATTATAGTGAATACAAAAAAAGTTTATAGGTCATTTTAACGACGTACCATAAAGCTTACACTATTTTTATTTTCCCATTTTGGCACCGCAGGGATTGGTGTTCAGAGGGCCCAGTAATTAAGAAGCCAGGAATCTAGGGTTAGGGACAAAGAGTGTTTAAATGCAATTAGAGCACTGGCACGAATCAATTTGAACTCAATTACAGTTTTCTTGAATGTGCTATTATTTGTTTAATCAAGGGAATTTTGGCCCTCTCCAAGATGCTAAATATGTTCCACCAGATATTTTAAACAAGGAGCGAAGGAGACGCTCAGAGGAACCGGGTTAATGTGGCATTAATGAACAACTGATTCAAAGTGACCTCTCTCGCTCTGTTTCTCCAACTCTCCCTCACCCTTCCCTCAATCCTTCTTGAAGTAAACTCGATATGATTGTGCGGAGATGAAGCTATCAGATTAGATGCTTAATTAGCACAAAGCATTTATTGAAATGTGTTACCGCAAGTGGAGCAGTCTTCAGAACTTTTCTCTTTCCTTTCTCTTATTTTCTTTTGTCTCTCTCCAATTTCCCCCGTCATCTGTAGGAAGAAGTGCTCGGCGTCACAGGCAGTTTGGATGCTGAAATCAGAGAAAAGTAAGTGTCTGATGCTTTAAGTGGTACAGGTTGTGTAAGAGCTTAAAAATTAGCAATGCATGCAATCGATGCACCCTTGAAATATGCTTTGCTAAATTCTACCTTTTTAAAAAAAAAAGTTTTTTGCTGAAATTAGACTGATACTTACACAACATACAGACCACTTTAGAATATCTACTACCAGCATCTCTAGCTAAGTGAAATAATCACTTGAGAAAAAAAATCATTTTAAATCCTTCCCATACTGTCCCTTTCAGGCCACAATCAGAATGAAGTTTTTGTTTTTGTTGCCTTTCCATGAGTTATGTTCTTGACCCCTGTCATACTGGCGTGTGTCCTGTGTGGTGTGTAAACACGCAGTAAACAAACACTGATGCTAAGAATACACAACATTACCAAACTATGCTTAAATCTTTTTGTGTACTGTAAACGATTTTACTATATATGACCTTCAGTCAAACACACACACACACACACACGCATAAATACACACAGGTTCGTCTTCCAAATCCTGCTAATAATCAAAGAAGGATGTGCTGTGATCCTAAAATAGCTTCCCATTTGTGAAACGTGTGATCTCTCTCTTTTTAAAGAATCAGAAGTAACTACAGTAGTTACTAGACAGTGACTAGGCTGCTCAGCTGTTCCTTGGTCAGGTGGGTGTTATCCCCTCTTTCTTTCACATACATGTAAACGAGCAAAAAGATGAAGGTAGAGTTGATTGACATTTGCATTTATGATCTGTTACTGTTAACTATCAATATAAAGTTGGAAGAGGTGTCACTAGTGAAGCAAGCCAACATTAGGCAAAAATAAAAACCAAAACCAGATTTTCAGAGAGAGGAGAAACATTATGTGTGGCCAAATCAACTGGTGAGCTCAGGAACACCAAAAGACCCAGAAGACCACAGGAAACAACTGTGGTGGATTACAACATAATTCTTTCGTGAAGAAATACCCCTTTTCAACAGCTGGTCAGATCAAGGACATCCTCCAGGAGGTGGGCACATCTGTGTCAGAGTCAACAATCAAGAGAAGTACAGTAAATGCAGGCGTTTCACTACAAGAGATAAAACCATTGGTGACCCTGAACACAGGGAGATCATGTTAGAGTTTGCCAGAAATGTAAAACAAAAAACTTGTTTTTTTTAATAGAAATTCTATTTCTATTTATAGAAAAAAACAGTCAAAGATCAACATATACTACAATAATGAGAAAAGTAGAGTAAGCAGTAGAAAATAAACAGCTCAAGATCTAGAGAATACCGTTTCATCCTATGGCATGGGCATTAGTGATGCGCGGGTCGGGTATTTTTCCAACCCGCGGGTCCCGCTTTTATGAAATTATTTGGCCCGCCCCAGCC
>JAQMYG010000036.1:24451037-24495711 GCA_030014215.1 Clariallabes teugelsi | reverse complement strand
TGTGGGAGCACGAAGTACCTCTCATCCCTCCCCTCTGAGAGAGCTCGGCCAATCAGCTCCCTCTAGACCTCCGACTATGAGATGTTACTCTTTTATCTGTGTGACAACACATCGGGTAATCCAGTACATCATAAGGTTATCTTTATATATATATTATTATATATATATTATATATTGTATATATTTTTTCATTTTGGTTCAAAAATACACCTCGAACATAATTATCAACAAAAAACATAATAGTAGCCTAATGTCTGTTACCGGTGTTGCGGCTGACCTCAGCATGGTCAGTACTTTATTCATACACACCAGGAAGGTTTCAGTCTTAAGGTTGGCATCTGTACACAGACCATTAAATGTGAAGCATGGTTAAGGCTGGTGTGGTGGGCACGGGTTAGTGACAGTAGCCCAATAAAATCTACTGAAATCTGTCTTCTCTTTACAAATCTAATGGGTTTATTATGAAAAAAGATTTGAAAGAGTGAACTGAGGGATGGTCAGGTCTCGATGAGCTTCAGGGAGGTTCCCTCTGACAGTCTAATAATAATATCATTAGTATGGATAAATCTATGATGGAGCTGAGGTGATGCAATATTTACAGTGTACTGTATTTTATAAACAGTTCGATGTCTCACTTTTGCTCTCTTTTCTCTCTCTCTCTCTCTCTCTCTCTCTCTCTCTCTCATCCTCTTCCTCCAGATCAGGCGTGAAGTGATTAGTGTTTTATTGATTAGCTCCCAAAATGGCGAGTGTGGGGAAATTGCACTTTTGATCAGAGCATGTTTGGGAAATGAAATCTGAGGGTGTGAAGGCCTTCCCTACACACATACACACTCATACACGCTCACACACTCACAAGCACGTCAAGCAGCTGTGTCAGAAATTGTTGTCTGGGTTGTGAGTTCAAACAGAGCCGCTTGTCATTTCGCTCCCCGATGAAAACACATATTTGTTTTGCCTGTTTTCATTCCGCGTCTCCACACACTGATTACAGCTCTTCATTAAGGAAAATTGGGTATTTGTTTTAAACTTTCACCAATCACTTTCATATGCTAATTACGGCGTAATTTAATTTGAGTCCCTGTAATGATGATGCCATTAATATGGACATAAACGATGCTGTTAAGCGGAGAGTAATCTCATTTGCATACTGTACATGCCAGTAAATTAGAGGTCTCTTTGCTGCTCTGTTTCAGTTCTAATTTTCCACTCCTCTTCACGCTCTCTCTCTCTCTCTCTCTCTCTCTCTCTCTCTCTTTCTCTCTCTCAGCTTTCTGCCTAATAACAGGGCCTCCTTGTTTGATGTCGAGAGCTGAAGCTACACTCCAAACCCAACTTGCAGTGTGTAACGCATAAAGCGCCCTCGTTAACACGCCTGACTGTGTCCTTCGTGTTTGTAAAGTCACATTCTTTACATTATTATACATTTTACATTCTTTGCCAGGCTTTTGTTGCCTCTTTATTCTTGTTTTCCTTTGTCTTTGTTGCCCTGATGTGTAAAACATTAAAGTGCTAAAACAGCATGCTAGTTAGTCTTTCTGTTGCAGACCATTGTTTTGATCATGACGAGCTAGATTCATGTGCCGTGGCATGAATCGGAGCGACGGGACAAGCAGCACGTGTATGTTTATCAAACTCCTTTTACCTTAGCGTGACAGGGCCGTAATGCATCTGCGATAAAACTCTGCGTCTTAATTTGCCTCGTCTTTTGTCCCGTGCTCTTTTCATGGGAAATGGATTGGGAGGCAAAGCATTTTCTTCTCAAACGTTCTGAGTCTCTTCACAGGTTTACGTTTCAGAGGTAGCTGTCAACAAGCTCACGTATAAAATTTTTAGCAAAAGGCGTTCTCCTTTATAATGACTGAAAGTGAGCCCATGTTCATTCACTGGCGTTTTAGGGCGACGCGTTCCCTTTTGTTTTGCTATAAAACAGCGTCTCAGGCGAGCATGCCTCCCAGTTTTCTTTTGTATTTCACAAAAGTGAGCGCGTGTTTTATAGACTTCACGCCGACAACACGCTTGCCCTTCAGAGCGAACGCTTTCCTGCCATTTCGCCCCATCAAGAATATTATTTCCCCGCCAACCAATTTTCTCTGTTCGGCTCTAATTGGCTCCATAAATCTGGTGGGGTGGAGGAAGAGGGATGTTTCGGTGTCTCGGAGTGTAATCCTCACCCTTATTTACCAATTCATTAAGATTCATTGATGCGGGCTGGGCCGAGAGGAAATGACAGCATAAATCAGGGCTCCGGCATAATGACCCTAATCAGACGGGAATTGCACAAAATGTCATGATGAACTATGTCCTTGTGTTAGCGCCTACTGTACGTTGTCATTGGACTTGCTTTATGGGTGCAAGGCGGCTTCCTGACACGGGCTGTATTTAACACAACAAAAAAGAGCTGTTAAAAAAAAGCAGCTTCTGTTACAGCCTATGTGGGATTCATACAAGCCATCAGTGTTTAGCCCTTCAGTGCCTTTGTGCATCGCTTCAGCTGCTAAACCAATGACATAGATGTCTCAGGCTTTAGATTTTAACATCTAGAGAATGTCAGTTCTTGAGCACTGCGGAGTTTAGAAGCCTTTATTCAACTCATCAGCTGGACCTCCGGGGGTTTATATTTGACGGGATGGACACTCACTAGAGAATTTTTACATTATTTTTTTCCCCCTCTTTGTGCTTTCATGATGGGAAAAGATAAAGTTTTAATAAAGATGTAATCGCATAAATAGATGTTAACCCCTTTATTCTCACTTGAGGTTTCCAGTCTAAATAAATAAATTAAATAATAAATTTAGAGCAAGGGAAAAATATTGCTGTTTATAAAATATAAAAACAGTCTGCATGGAGGCTTTGTGCCCAGCACCTTGCACCTCCAGGGTTGGATGTTGAACCTCTCCGCCAGTCTGTGTGCTTGGAGTTTACTCACACAATTCAAAGATATGCGGTGTAGTTTGATTGGCATTTTTAAATGACCCATAGTCTATGAATGAGTGTGTGTGTGTGTGTGTTCCCTGTGATTGCTTGGCACCCCCATCACGGGTGTACCCTGCCTTGTAGCCTGAGTTCCCTGGGATAGGCTCCAGGCCTCCCTGTGTGTATAAACAATGGATGTGTATGTCTAGCTTCACAGGATTATGCTTGATTTGGGATTTTTTTTCTCTTTCTTTTTATTCTCCCCATAGCCTTTATTACTGTATGTGTAATGGCAAGATCTTACTGATAGCCTCTTTGTCCCTACAATCTAGCTCTCTCCTGTCACATGATAGCTACCATTAGGGAAGGTGAAGTCTTGTGTGCTTCATAGGGTGGTGCAGGACACTTGGAGCAAAGCTGAGTTCTGTGTGATAGTGAGAGTTCAAAGGCTAGTTTCTTTCTAGTTTTCTTCTTTCTGTGATTGACAGGGAAAGACAGTGTATGCCACCCCTTGTATGAAGAGACAATGGCCAGATTTGCACTCTCTCTCTGTAGCTCCCGGGGACTGATTTCAGTTGTGCCAAATGGGAGCCCTAAGTAGGCTAATCTGTTGCTGTAACATGTTCAATGGATGCCTAACTGTGAAGCTGTAAAACTTTGTAGCTCGTGGTCATGATAAAATCCAGGTTTATCTGTTTTTTTTTTTTTTTTTTTTTTTACCTGGAAATTGAGTCATATCAGCTGGACATTAGGGTGATCGACAAGAAAGAAGTCCAGACTAGGTTATGTTAATCTGCCCTCCAGTTAACCTCACCTGGATGACTGAGGAAGAAGTTTCTCTCATTGAGGTTTCTGCTGATGTTTCTCTCATTTTTTCCACAGTTTTACTACAGTCGAGCCACTGTACGAATATGTTGGAAGAATTTTTACTCTTTTATTTCCATAAAAGAAGTTGTTTTCCCCACCCTAACATGTTTTCACACACTCGTTGCTGTTTATAGCCGTGTAGCAGCTTACACACGTGAATCTCCGAAGCAGAACAATCAGGTTCACGTTAAACATTAAAAGTAACTATTCGAGACCAGATAAGCATCCTAACAAACCAGGAGTCGCATTTCCGCCTCATTATTTGTTTATGAAGGTTAATGATTGTGTCAGGCAATCAATGGGCCTCTTTATCTCGTCGTGTGAGCAATTCCAAACAAACAGCTGAGAGACAGGCACCTGCGCCGGAGCGCCACAGTGAGCTATCGGATTCAGCAGCGCTCTTTCTTTTTCACAAACAACCCATTCGGTATGATATAGGTCATAGAGCAAAGCTCACAATTAAACTTCCTTCAACATGTTACTTTCTCTGCATCACCGGTCAGCGGAATGTTAAATGGATAATCCTATAGTCTGTCGTGCGTGTTGTAGATACTACTGTGTGCTGAGGACTAGGTGTAAAAATAACCCTGGTGATATTTGGACTGCAATTTTAGACAGTTTTTTTCCTGCTCTGTTTCATCGTGGAATTCCGGTAAGTTTGATGCGCATACCTTGCATGCTCACCTTTCGAAATGCTCCCCTATCAGTCGTCATGTGAATGTTCCCGCATTGCTCAGCTCGACATGCCAGTATGCCACCATTCTTGTCAACCTGGTTTTAAGACAAATGGTTCTCAGCCTCAATTGCAATGCCTGTTTTAATGTATTATTTATTTCGTTTTAAATTAGTTGACACCAGAGCTGTGCAACTGTGCAGCTTAGTCCCCAAGACAGTGCTGCTAATAATATGTTCCCTGTGATACACCAGTCTCACTGTATTAATTAGGCAAAGTTCATGGAAGCTGAACCATGCTTCCCAAGAAACCTCATGCGACACACTTCCACCCCCAAAAGTCCAGTGCCCATGGGAGGGTTCTGTGTATGAATTTTGTGGAGTGATGATTAAAAAATATATGTACTGTATATGGCACAATTTTAAATATCAAACAATAAGCAATTTGCATGATCTCACAGGAGACAGGAGATAGCCGTGTTTTTCCCCAAGCTTGTTCGTGTCTATTTGACAGCTCAGATTTTACCAAACGCGCTTCTGGGATATTGGCCGAGGCCTTATTTTCCCCCAGAATGCACTGCTGCCTGAAAAACGAATGTCCATGTCCTCTTTGCTAGGGCGCTGTTAATCCCAAGTCGCGTGCGAACAGCAGTGATCAAAGTCGCTTGAAGGAGAGAGGCTCGGGAGGACACTGTAACCCGCTTGTGATTTGAGTCCCACATCTTGGACTTGCCATTCCGGTAGCGCCGCCATTAAAACTCATTAGTCCTTCTCTTATTTACCTCAGTCTCTGTTGGCTGTTGTGCTAAAAATACCCTGGCCTGCCTTACTTTGCTACGTTCCATTACTGTCTCATCACGACAGGTCTCTCTTTCCTCATACTGTCTCTCTGAATTGTACGTCAAGCACAGATTTATGGTAAAGAGACAGAAACTCATCTCATGCATCTCCTAAAATTATGTATCTATTTAGCCTCTCCCCTGGAGTTGCGTGCCTTTACCCGGCATTTTTACCGTTTATTTCGATGAGCTTGTGGCGTGATAATAGGCCTGTATTTATATGAATCACAGCGTACGATGTTACAGGATGTTGCGGCCCTGTTTTGTGTAGATGCGCCGTTAATACATTTGAGTCTAAATTTCACGCTTGAGGATCCTATTACGTACCCCTCAATGTGAAATAAATATGTGCAAAGCCTCTCGGTCATTTGTTTCTTGGATCTTCAAAATGGATTTGGAGGGATAAATGAAATGAGTGCAGCGAGGGAGGCAGAGAGAAGACTGAACACAAAAAATAATAGCCATGCCTCACGTACGTAGAGTATTCTGTATAGTAATATGGAGAGTGAACCCAAAATATGAAACATTCTTGAAGAACTAAACTCAAAATGTTTGGTCTCCGGTTGTTGTTATTATTATTCCATTTCTCACGGCCACATTGTGAGGGGTGAATGGTGTTGGCCTTGCATGCTAACCGGTCTGGCGATAGATAAATATTTAAATGTGCACTCACATTAGTTAAGCGCATCACCATCCTTTTAGGTTTTTATTGACGTTTTATTAAACGCAATTTCGGTTTTGTATTGTAATACATACTGCATCCAAATGGCAAGTTTTTACATTTAGCACATTTCTCAAGTTAAGACCGAAAAAAAAAAAAAGAAATATTAGTAATTCTTTGACAAATAAGGTCAGAGAATTTCTCAAACTAAGTTAAACTCTTTGCTTAAACAGAGAGATAACCTGAGCTCTGGTCTCGTTGGTGCACATCACCAGCAGCTGGGCTTTGCCACCGTTAATGCCTCTTCAAATGTCACGAGAATGACTGTTTGTTTGCCTGCCGTTTCTCCCCCAGCTGTTTGTTCTACAAGGGCCACGTTTACATCGACCTTGGTTCTCCCAACAATCTCTCTCTCTCTCTCTCATTCCTGAAGTATGTTTGCCTTAAGCCCTGCCCTCACTGTCACCTATGCGATCTGTTGATCATTCCACCTGGTTAATGTTAAATTGCTCTTTGCAAGAAGACGTGTTTGTTCATAAACACAAGAAGAAAAAAAAAAGACTTTTCCACTTCTCCACTTTGTTTACCGTAACCATGGCAGCAATCAGTCATTAAACAAATAGCAGGCTTTGTTTGCTAGAGCAAGTGGCCCAGTGTTGGCCCTAAAAGGTTTGAAAGCAAGCTCAAGAGAAAGGAAAAAGAGAGAAAGACAAAAAAAGGCTTCTATTAATGAATGAGTCTCGCTCCACTGTCAAACTAGTGGTGATCTCCTTATCTGGTGAATTAGAGGCACGTGCTAAAGGTTTCTCATTTTACATGTGCATTGCTTTATTTGGCAGATTCTTTTATTCTGAGGGACAAATCCAAACGTAGAGCTGTAAGTGGACACAAGTGCCACAAACACTACTCAGCAAGCGGAGCTTAACGAGGGGTCTCGATTATGTCAGCAGGTTAGCAGCATTAAAAGTCTCATACACTCAGTGAGATTTGCTGATGTTCCCGCGCTCACAGAATCACCAAGGCCCTAGCCATGTCACTCAGACTGTTTAGTCATCACAGACCTACCAATGAGAAGATTCTGAATTACAGCTCATGTACCATGTATCATCTAAGACTAAGGCTCTGTTCACATTACTGTATGTTGTCCACATTGTTTTTTTTCCCCAATTTTTCTTTGGTCAGATGTGATTTACATGCCTTTAAGATTCACATTCATAATTATAAGTGATTTTTATTTCACACTATTGTGGACTCGTCTGTTTTCTGAAACAGCATGCATGAGCACATTCATACGCCTTTGCTCACCTCATCTAGGTTTAAACAAGTCATATTTGTGCCCCCACTCCTTCATATCAAACAATGGATGCGATTTTGGAAAGAATGTGCTTTTTGTTCTGGACGATGGCAAGCAGTTAGTAAGCTGTATTTGTTGAGATCCTGCTATGAAATCCTCATGCAGCCAGAGCTGACTGGCATCAAAGAGCATGGGTCTCAGAGCTCCCACAAAAATACGTGAGTGGTAATGCTCCAAGTAACATACCTCTCAGTTAATGCAGTTGTTCATACAGAGAACTAAATACTCCGAGAACAGCAGAGCTGAG
Organism: Clariallabes teugelsi; assembly: GCA_030014215.1. Lineage (NCBI taxonomy): Eukaryota > Metazoa > Chordata > Actinopteri > Siluriformes > Clariidae > Clariallabes > Clariallabes teugelsi. Next base: position 24,488,155 of record JAQMYG010000036.1, on the reverse strand, counting down.
CAATAAGCTGGGGAGGGGAACCTCCATATGTGAGGTCACAATGGTGGGAAAATCTAACTGGCTTGTTTAAACTACTCCGGCCAGCACTAAAAAAAAAAAGAAAAAAAAGAATGTATCTTATATATATATATACTGAAGACTAATATGTCCAAAAATATCTTCTTTTTTTTTTTAAGTGTTTTGCATAATACAATAGGCCTCTTTAAAGCTTAATTGTCAAATACTGTGTGGGAAAACACTGTGTGGTTTGTCTGGTTTGAGACTCGTCCAGCATGTGTGTGTTGAAGTACATGACTTATGGCATTTCGACATCGTAAATAGATCATTTCAGCATTTTTTGCTTTTTGCACACACATTTGCATTTATGTTGAATGTGTATAGGTAGCACGGTGGCTTAGTGGTTAGCGCTGTTGCTTTTCACCCCCAGGAACCGGGTTCGATTCCCGGCCAGGTTTGATTCCCGCGTTTCCCAGTGAGTGAAATATATATATGGTGTGTGTTTTTTTTGTGTTATTTTTAATCCTTCCTGTTGGACAAATATTTTTGATTCATGCAATGAAATGCAGCTGCGCACAGACAAGAGGATGAAAATTCCCCCAAACAACCTGGGACGCTCTCACACCTTTGCGTTGATGTTGTGATGTCTGGTCTGTCAGCCAAGCTGAACCTAAACAACGGCCTGTGAGTGTTCACATGGTTTTGTCTCTGCCTTTTGTGTCTTCTTATCCACCGTTTAAGAATGTTGTGCTTGTGTTAAGGTTTGATGTAAACAAGGATTGAAGGAGAGAGAGAGAGAGAGAGAGAGAGAGAAGCCTGTAAGAGCAGGTGGAGAGCGGGAACGTGCTGTAATCGCTTGGATAAGAAGCTCCTAGATGCGGGACAGAATTAGGGAGGGAGGGCACACACACACATGCACAAGTACATACGCACACTTATATTTTCTTATAACTGATCTGGGAAATTATGGCAGCTGAAGGACTACCCCTACATTTCAGGAACTGAAAGATAGTTTTTAGGTGTTTTTATATATTGTTTTATTTACACACACAAACGCTCACAAATACAGCACACACATCATCATCATGCTCAATCTAATAGCACATGGCTGTTTTTGTTTTCTTGGACTCAGATGAGCTTTGGTCAGATGTGACGGTCATGTGACACTGTTTGTTCTCGTGCGTGCACTCACGTGCATTCGTACTGTACAGACAGCATTAAGAGGACTCTGCGAAAGCGTCAACAAACAAAAACTTTGACCTCGCATTATCCACTGTTTGTTCCAAACACTTGTTGTGTTTTGCAAGCAGTCGTTCCGCCCAGTGAAAGCAGTCAACTGATGATGGACGTCTGTTTCACACTCGACTGCTGCCTCTGTTAATCTTCTGGAATTTCCATAATGCAGAGCACTTCTTGTTTTTGTTGCTCCTTTTCATAAGCCTTGACATGCTTTGTAAACAAACAGGCCTGTTTCTCATGAACCCTTTGTGTGTGCATCTTATGTGTGTGTGTGTGAGAGAGAGAAAAAGGGAGAGAGAGAGAGAAAAAGAGAGAGAGAGAGAGTAAGAAAGGGAGAGTTTTTTTTTTCTTTTTTTTTTTCGATGAACATTTGGAAACAAACCCTAAACAGACACATGCACACATTTCTCTTTAACCTAGAACTATGGCAAAATGTTCTGTTGTGGTTAATGCATTCGTTCCCAGCGCGTCATTGAAATCAGCTTAATAATACAATGTCTTCATGCGGTGCTTTTATTCATACGCCGCCCTGAATATTAATGCCTTTTCACAAGGCTCTTTCATTGCTATCTGTTTCATACTTATGATGGATAACACACTTTTGGTGGCAATATTGCAGCTTTTAAATTATTTGGTGGCATAAGTTAATGAGACTGTAGATTTATGGCTTTCATTTGTTTGTCAATTTGAAAATTAATTGGGTGTTAATTTTAGCCGGTCCTGTTCAGACAGAGACGACACGGGCGCATTACTTTGCATTCATTGTAGCTTTCCTTCCTTTTAGTGTGGGTCACTAGTTCTGCATGCATTAAAACTCCAGGCCCATTCCCCTGATTACTTTTTAGCGATGCCACCTTTTTCTTTTTTCTTTTTTTCCCAAAATTTACACCTTTTGCTTACAATTATTCAAATTCACTGTGCAGAGAGCTTGTAAGCCATTAGTGCCTTCCTTTACCGAGGCTTAAGAAAGAGCCAGGATAAGAAGAAGAGCGGACGACAGAGATGGACACGCGTTTATTTATGCACATAGATTAGATTTAGATGTGAAAATCTGACTTAGGACGAATGGAAAGTGGTGAACGCCTTTGTTTTTCGGGCCTGTGCTTTTGTTGGTGCTGGGCCCAAGCTGGGACGTGTGTTTGTAATTGCAAGTGTGTATCGCAGACGTAGTTTTTGGCTCTCTTGCTCTCTTTTTGTTTAGAAGATGCCATAATTGAGCATGGCTGTGGCAGAGACACAAGCTGGGGCAACACATATGTCTGGAAAAGATGAGGGAGACAAAGAAAAAGAGGGATAATCTGAAAGAGAGACAGAGAGAGAGAGGGAGAGAGAGGACTTAATACACTTTTAAATATAGTTTGACAGATACACTAATAATAAATACCTACATAATAATTCAGTGCATGAATAAGGAGTAGTGCATGTGTAAGGAATAAATAAGAATAAACTGTTCTGAAAGTTCAGTATGACAATGTGCATAAAGATAACAAAATAATTTGGTTTCATTGATTAATCATGTTTTAAAGCTTTACTTCATTACATCATTACATTACTGTTACTGGATTAAATTCACTAATACCACAGGAATTAATGTACTTTCTACATATATATATTTATACACATACACCACTCAAAAGTACGGACATTCCTTTTAATTCCTGGTCTTTCCTGATTTTTATTTCTTTCTATATTGTAAAACAGTGATCAGTTATCTCTTTTTGAACAGTTGATATTGAGATGTTTCTGCTACTTCTGGTCTTCATAACAGCTCTAATCTGAAGTGATGTTAATTAGTGATTTTTGAGGCTGGTGACTCTGAATGAACTTCTCCTCTATAGCAGCAGTACATTTTGGTCTTGCCTTCCTGAGATGATCTTCATGAGAGCCAGTTTCATCATGATGGGTTTTGTGAATGCACTTGACAATACTGTTCTTGCAAGAACTATTCCAGCACAGCTGACCTTTGTGTCTTAAAATAATACCTGCTTGTTGTTGTTGATATTTAATTACCCAATACCATATATTTCATAGTTTTGATGTAAAAAAAAAAAAAAAAAAAATCCAAACTTTTCTTTCTCCATATATTTATTTATGAATTAATTTATCTCTTATACCGCTTACCCTGTACAGAGGGAGCGAGGGGGCATGGCACCTATTGTATCCCAGGAGGCTTAGAGTGAAAGTCAGTGTACACCCTGGACACATGCCAATCCATTTCACAGCACACACACACACACACACACACACACACACACACACACACACACACACACACACACACTGACTTACAATGGACAATTTGGGAATGCCAATTAACCTTATCTGCATGTCTTTGGACTATGGGAGGAGTACCTGGTGGAAACACACCAAGCAATGGGGAGAACATACGAACTCCATACAGTATAAATGACATTGTCATGATACCTACAGTAGGTGCATATTTGTCTTGCGATTCTGTAAATTTCACAGCTCAATTGAGGTTTTTTTAAAAAACTATTTTAAACAAGCTTAGCATAGAATTTGCTGTTTGCTAATATGTGAACAGTTCAGAACATACACCTACCAAGATTATAGAGGAATGGCAACATTTGCGTAACCTCGGATTGCGAGTAACGCGGTTTGCGAGTGTTCCGCAAGACAAGCAAAGATTTTTAATAAATGGGGAAAAAAAAAAAACTTGGTTTACGAGCACCGAGTATCATGTATCACGCATGTGCTTCTTGTTTTGAGGCCAAGCGTCACGTGATCACAACTGAGCCAACGGTTTTTCTCTCTCGTGCATTGCGGAATTGTGGGTAATCGTCTCCCCTGTGTCTCTTACTGGTATAATCAACATCTGTGCATGCATGTAAAACCATGTCAAATATATTTTATTGTGTGTCTGTATGCGTGTGTGTACAGCGCGCGTGTAAAGCAAAAGCAAGTCTCATTAGAGAGATTAAAGATCCATTTTCTCTCTCTGTATCAGCCTGCTCTTTATGTCTGTGTGCGCACGTGTCATTGGACACCGTGCCACACACACACAGACCCCTCCTACTTTCGCCTTCACAGACACACACACACTCTTTCTCTCTGCTCTACACAGAAACACTGCTCTGCCTCGATTCTTTTCAAAGGTAAAGTGCAGGTTAATTTGTTTTATTTTTACTTTACAGCAGTGATTCCCTTAGTGTGTCGCTCAATCAAGTGTCATTAGAAAGATTTCTAGTTTATTTTTCCGATAAAACAGTGTTTCCATTGTGTGCGCGCGTTTGTGAAAAGAGTGGAGGAAGGGTGACTGTGTAAGATGAGAAGGGGGAGAGGGGAGCTTACTTTATATTCACACACACACACACACACGCTGGTTAATTTGTTTTATTTTTACTTAATATTTTGCGTGAATTATTTTAATGTATTTATTTTTTTGGGCTGTAGAACAAATAATTTGAGTTTCCATTATTTCTTATGGGAAACTTCGATTTGGTTCAGGAGTGTTTTGAAATACGAGCCAACTTCCGGAACGAATTATGCTCGTAATCCAAGGTTTCACTGTATGTAATTGCAAAAAATCATTTTAAAAAAGTCACAGCGGTGATACATGAATTGCCACACAAACGAATCATGATACATCACTTTATCTATTTCCCCATCTCTAATACCTAAGTTAGCCCTTAGGTGCTTTATTATATGTAATAAATGTAATATCGGTGTAGCAACACTGTGGTCTCACACCTCCAGGGTCAAGGGTTCGATTCCTGCCTCAGGTGTGTTTGCATGGAGTCCCTGTGCCTGGTGGGTTAACTTTGTTTTGGTCTGTCATGTAAAAGGCCAGTAAAATACATAACGTCTTGAAACGTGACAAAACGCGGAAAAGTTCAAGGGGTATGAATACTTTTGCAATGCACTGTAATAATATCGTTTAAACATTTATTCACTATCGGACATGTACTTTTGTATCTAACTTTAATAATGTCTGAATAAGTAGATATTATAACTGTATTGTAGTAGCGATGATGACTGAAATGACCACCACTTTTATAAAGAAGTGCATTAGCATTAATAAAATGTAGTTCAAATCTGAATTCCCTTTTCTACTTTCTCTCATCTTTGGGTTCGTAGCTTTTTGTTTCAAGACCTTTTTCCTTTGCACAGGATTAATAATAAATCCGATCGCTTGGGCGATCTGGGACACGGTCCTTGTGTATGAGACGATGAATTCCTGCCCATTTCAGAAATCCAGTGTCCTACAGTATGTGCAGTATATCAGAGTGTCTAGGCGCGTGAAGAGAAGAGAGCTCATACAAGATCAGGAAAAATATGTATAAAGCAACAACATAAGCATGCATTCTATACTCGGAAAAATCCAGGGCTTTAAAGAATAAAATCTTACTGACACATGACGTTGATGTAATGGATACGTTCTAAATACATTGACCATAAGTCTGGATTGTTTGCCGCAGCTGGTGCTTATTTATGTTCAGGCTGGGATTCTGGTGTAAACTCAACAGCTGCGATGCAAATGTTTGCAGTACAGTTTGATTCGGGACGACTTTCGGCGAGAGCTGTCAGCCATTAAAAAGCCATCGAGGCCGCGGCTCTTCTGGGAGCCATCCGAGTAAATATATCCATTTCAGTCGAATGTGTTTTGTTTTGCGAGCGAGTGTGTTTTCTTGGGCTTCTTCTTGCAGAGACTTGCTGTAGGGTTGTGTTCCTGTTCTTCATTTTTCCCCCCGTTCCTTTCCTCCCTCTCCTCACTGGAAGAAATGGAGAAACAGAAACAAAGCCTTTCAATTTCTCACAACCTGCACCCTTTTTTGGTCTGAGCGCGCACGGATGTGTCATCTCTAAGGGATCTAAGAAGTGTATTACCATGTGGGAATGAGTGTGTGTGTGTGTGTGAGAGAGCGAGAGAGAGAGAAACTCTATGAACGTTTGTGGGTGGAAACCATCAGCAAACAAACAAGTCCAGTCCAACTAGGAAACAAGAGGAGAGCCAAATATTGCCAAAAGTCTGCTCATGTGTCTGAGATACAGCGCTTTATTTTGACAGCTGTGTCTTTTTCCGTATCTTTTCGAAACAGGTCTTTAAGTCATGATGCAAGAGGCGGGGACAGCGGAGGCGACGAGCAACGGAACAGCCAAACAGAACGGGGTGGCAGCGGAAGGCGTGTACCGAGACATACGATCCAAGAGCACCACACCGTTCTCCGACATCACAGCCGCAAACCTCATGACCCTTCAGCAGCAACAGGTAATTGTGATTTATCTGATCACACATGAAGGTTTCGGATCTTACACCTGGTCCAATCAGTCTCAGATTCACTCTCTCTCACCTGTCCATGTCATCGACATATCTCTCTCCCTCCTTTTAAGTGCCCATTAATATTTCATCCTCTCTCCTCCTCCAAGCACATAAACACATTATTATGATTATTTATGTATACTGAAGGTGTCCTGAATTTTTAAAACACTTTAAAGTGCTCTTTTGGCAATTGTGTGTTTGCTTGCTGACGTGTTTATCCTAGTACACTTGACTTTCCAGTAAAATCGTTTGCAGAAATGTAGGAGCAGTGGAGTTCTCGGACTCTGACACCACACGCTGTCGACATAACACGTTGTCCAGTCAGGCAGTCTGCCCTTTTAAGACCCACCCCAGAAATGTTTTTTTTTCTGTCACCGCGGCTCACTTCGCGACAGCACAGGCGAAAAGGACTTGAAAAGATCAGTGAGCCGCATGCTTTCTGTGCCCCAGGGGCTGATGGGAGTTGTTGTCAGTGGTTGTTTGGTCATGATGGAGCGACGCTCTGATGTAGCTGTCACTCGGCATTGAAACGATTGTCTGTAAACACAGGGGCAGTGGTGTTGCTTTAAAACAAGGATCGACGATGGCTTTGAAGATCTTTTCATATGTTTTGGTGTCACGGTTGCCATTTGATGCCAACTTCATGGCAAGCTTTGAAATATCAGAACAATATAGATATTTCAGCGAGCTTCAAAAATGAAGTACGGGGACACAGCTGCGCGGAGGCATATGAGTGATAATAGAGCTCTGTATAGGGTCTGTGTTTTATTGTGTAGCTCATATATAAAAGATTAAAGCACTTTATAAGGAGAACAGACAGGACGACGGTGTAGTGGTTACACTTTGGGCTCACACCTCCAGAGTCGAGGGATTGATTTTGCATGTACTTCCTGTTCTTGGTGGGTTTCTTCTTTTTACTCCGGTTTCTTCCCACAGTCCAAAGACATACATTACCGGGCATACCCCACCTCATGCCCAATGTCTCTTAGGTCCCCGTGAGCCTGTACGTTGGATAAGTGGTATAGAAAGTGAATCAATGAATGAATAAGAAGCACATTAATAAAATATGAAGTGTTTTTTTTTTTTAAAGAAATGTTGCATCATCAAACAAAAGATGACACCATAGCTGATTACGAAGATAAAGTTCATAGCTGCCAAATGGTATTCTTAATGCCTCAATTGGCTGTCAGGCCTTCTCTCTCCCGCTCATGGAGTGGCCGACGCCGAACGCACAACGCCCTGATGTTGGCCGCATGAAAATCACATCCATGCTGAATTCATTAGTGCCGTCGTCACACAAAACCATGGATGAAACTTCAATAACTGCAGGCCACAGTTGAGTAAACAGTTGCGCTGAAATTTAATTCCTGTTGACTTTTCCTTCGTTCTCTGCCAGAGGCGGGTTCTGATTCGCCCGACTAAAACAACAAGAGTTACAGCTTTGATGGATGTGAGGGGAGCCGAGGGAGAGGAAGAGATATGTGGGTGAACCAGAATGCTGTGCTGGAAACAAACAAAAAAAAGACCAGATAAGAAAGGAAAAAGACTTTGTGGAAAATCACTCACTATGAAGTCGTAGTGCGATACATTTTTTTGCAGTTTTTATTACTGTAAACACAGACAAGGTCGTCAGACACTAGGTCGGAAGGTGTGCATTTCACCTTTCTGGTTTTTGGGCATTGTGTTCATGCCAATGCAAAAGTAATTACATTATTGCTGATATTTGAAAAGCAAAACACACACCCCTCCTGTCAGTGCTCTTTCAGAAACTCCACCTCCCATATTCATGGACACACATTGCCAAAGCAGCTACACTAACTACTTGCCTAGCCAACTGATATTAATATGAAATGTCATTAACTTGGTTCGCTGATTGGCTGGAATTGTCACAGTGTTGTGTGGCACAGTCTGCGCCACTTTTTGGTTTTTTGTTTGCCAGTTTTTGTTGGTCTTAAATGGGCGTGCTGCTCTAATATGGGTGGAATGGTGTAAAAAAGGGGTGTGACAGTCAACATCCTCAAACATTCCATGTCCTCCTGAGGCCTCCTTTTTTTGTCTTTGTGTCACCTGTCCAAATTAATATATGCCTGAATACTAACTAACAAAATACACCAGATTATTTTTGCTATTAATTATTTCATGTCAGTATGAGCGAACAACTGTGTTGGGACTGCTTAGAGCAGAGACAGCATGTGTGCAGATTACACAAAGACAAAACCACCATCGTGGGCCTACAAACTCATATATAGTCTGCAGTTTAATATGTTTGAATGCTACAATTATAGGCTTGTGGAGTTTATGAGTTCCACGTCCACGATACAGCAACCAAAGTCTACGTTAGAGCCAGCCGACCGTTGTCTCTGTCGCATATCAGGTCTGCTGAGGCCTTTACGAAAAGTCTTTTACAGGTTTCACACGTCTCCATATATCTCATAGAAATCCATCCAAATCCATCAAAACACATTATTAAACAACCATGTATCATTTGCATAATAGCATTACCAATGCTGTTAGAACACCAGTGGTATACTACGTCAAACCGGCACTTCACGAGCACTTTCACGGTCTCTCATGACCACCACCACCCCCCCCCCCTCGCCTTAATGCTTTACGCTTAGACCCACTCTCGAAAGAAGATTTCACAATCCAATCCAAAAAGATCCAATAACTCTTAATACTCCCACATACATGAAAGCTGTAAAAGTGTGAAATTGTTTTTTTTTTCTGCCGTTGGAGCTGGCGTGAAGCAGATTGTCTAGATTAAGTTCTCGGACACGGGGCTTAAATTCTCACGACATGTACAGAATTGTTTAAAAAGACATATGTCATTGATTTATTTTATTTAGTCATCTTTTAAATCTTTAGACATCATGTGTTTGCTTGTAATTACTATTTGATGACCTGTGAGCAATCGGTTCTATTGATATAAAAGAAAGGGGGGGGGGGGGAACCCACAAATCTGGCATTTATAATGATTTTGGAAACAAAATATTAAAAACAGACTATTGAAGAAACCATGTCTAGGTGGGAAAGGGACAGTGTGTGTGTGACCATGTGTTGTTCAGTTTATGCTCCTCATAAAAAAAAAGTTTATTGATTTATTGATTTGAGCATTTTATTGTGCATAATAGTCTTGAGCCACCTATCATTTCTTCATATTGAATTAAATTAAATTAAATTAAATTAATGGGAACAAATGTTTTACTGCAGCAGGCTTTTTAAAAATTGGTTGTTTATGTAACAACCTCATTTCTCTTCTTGTCTGCTCCGACCACTCAGCATTCAGGATCAGCACTGTACTAATCACCAGCCTGATCACCTGTCATCATCTGTACCTGTTTCTCACTGGTTCATGACTTAAGTTACATGTTTTTTTTATGCTCAAATGATTCATAGGTCACTGTGTGGCTTAAACAAACAAGACCATTCCTCTGAAACTAGTCAGGTTCAGCGACCGGACTGAAAATCAGAGCCAAAAAAGTCCTTCAATGGAGAGCTATTCTTTAAGACTACATTGAAAAATGCAGGAAAATCAATCTCTCTGGAAGCAAAAAATGAAGAAATGAGGGGTGGCTCAAGACTACTGCACAGTACTGTACACCCCTTTAAAATGTGATATTTAGTGTGAGAGCTGCAAGAGAAGAAAAGTCTGAATTTTAAGAATGAACCAAGTGGCTAACATTAACTGCTCTGAAAGTGATTACCGGTACTCATTTGCAACTTTTTTTTTCTTCTTTTTTTTTTATTCTTACAGCATGCATTGTGTAGAATATGTGCAAAGCTTTGCCTGGTGATTATTATTATTATTTTTTTTTTAAGATGCATAATTAAACAGAATATCCATGTTTTTCCAGATATTTCCTTTTGATTGGCATTCACTCAGTTTACTATGTGCCCATTGCACAGTATGTATGTTTGTATACAGTTCATTCTAGACTGTACCCATTTAATCATTTGTTACCGCTTTGCTACAGAGCATCAAATTAGTTGATATTTGATAGTTCAGTTAAAATGTGTTTATTGGTCATTTTCTGAAACTCTAAAGCTTCATTTTTTTCACTAATAAGCTTTAAATCCTTTGAGAACATGGCAGGAAAAAAAACAAACCTGAAGCCTGGCATGTCATCAGTTCTTGTTAAGGAACATAACTATAAAAGACACTGCTCATTAATACATATGGAGGATAAAATAATTGTAATCTGTTTGATCATCTCGAGCCTGACAGGGGAATTCATCTTGCCACACGAGTTAGATCAGGGGAAGTAGACCATAAGCTTCATTTAAACATCTCCATATGAAAGTCAAGACTTATCTTGTAGCACAATATACAGATATCACTTCAGAGATACGGAATGCTTGCAGGTTTGAAAAGCCAGACGAACGGGTTTTTTTTAAACTATAATTCTCCATTACATCATAAGTGCTATTTCTGAATTAATAATAAATTATACACTATTAATAAATAAGTCTGAATTATGTCATATCTGACTTCAGTGCTTTTGACAGATGAAATGGGGAAACTGGATGTTCATCTTTTGTTAGAAACATGCTAGGCATAACACTCGGATGAGCGATGTATATTTTCTTTCTCAAACAGCAAACTGTGTAGGCGTTTTAGACTTAACAAATGAAGACATATGTGTCTTTGTCGCTGAACTGTGCTATGAGCAGCCATGTTGATTTGACATCATGTCATAAATGGAGAAAGAGAACTTGGCTTGGGAATAAAACCCTGAGATAACTTCTTAGATGTGTTGGCATTTCATGCCATGAAAGACACGATGCCTGTTTACTAAGTTGTCCTTCAATGAATTAATGACTAAATAAATAAATAATAATAATTTAAAAACAGCAAGGCATTTGAAGTTAATAGTGAAAATAATACTTAAAAATATAATTTAAATATTCCTTAAATAACATAACCAACCATTGTTGGTACGATTTGCTATTGATAGTGCTGTTACTGTTCTTAAACAACTTGATGGTGTACTATAGAATTTTATTCATTTGTTTATTTATTCATTGTATAAAAGCTAGGTGCCCTTAAGTACATTTCTTATGCGTTTCATGGATTTATGGCAACCTTGTCGCAAGTTTTTACAAACATTTATGTTTACAATTTAAATTCAGCAGCACAGTGGCGTAGTGGTTAGCACTGTCACCTTGTACCTCCAGGGTCGAGTGTTCACGTCCCTCCTCGGGGTCTGTGTGCATGGAGTTAGCATGTTCTCCCCGTGCTTGGAGTTTTTTCTCTGGCTAAGTGGTATGGAAGATAAATGAATGAATAAATGAATTTAAATTTCTTTATAAATGAAAAGAGACATTTTTCCACTTTGCTATACCAAAACTTTCCAGACAGTGACTTTTGCATGCCACTACACCCCAGCAGATGGCCTTTGATAGTTGTTTTTCAGAATTTAAATTTGTATTGTTGGTTCAGAAAATCACGAAACCTTATAATAATGCTGCCTTAACCAAAGTGCTCAGCTTTGTTGTTTGTTCATTCCAACTGCATACTGTATGCATATTTGTAAATGTTTGATATTCCTCTAATAATAAACCATGATCAATCTGGCCATTATCAGGCCCCGAATCCGTAACGATTGTCTTGTGTTATGAATTTAGCGTGAAGATGTAGAGCCAAACAAAAATTCCAAAGTCATTGCTAAATGAATGAGGATTTGCATTCTTTAAAAAAATAACCGAGTTGTTAGTAATGTCTCTGTAGTTGCTGCTGATAGTGTAATTGTGTTAGCCGTTTGCAAAGTAAGCTTGGTTACAGTATGTGCAGCATTTCTTAACAGGCTTCATCTGAACATTACGCTGTTTGAGATTAGATAAGTAACTAATGATAAATGCAAAACAGAAAATCCACTGGGAGCATAAAGAAATTCACTCCAAATGGCATGCCAGTCCATGTTAGGGCACTACAGTATATACATACACACACACACACACACACACACACACACGCCACACACTTATTCACACAAGGTAGCCAGTCTACCTAGTTGCAACTTTTTTTTATAGCGTAAGGGAAACCAGGGAGCTCGGAGGAAAGCCATGTGACAACAGGGAAAGCATGCGAACCGTGCTTTCTGCGTTATTATTATTATTATTATTATTATTATTTTACATGGCCAAACCATCTACAATATCAAAATTTTTGTTTGCAGAGTTGAAACAAGTTCACTGCTTATGTTTCTCAGTTCCTTATCCACTCTATACAGCGACAATGTTTTATTCCTCCTGTTGTTGACTTGAAAGCAGGACACATTCTTCTCTTTATGTTCCAGCTGCTAGTACTTTTTTTTTTCCTCCTCCTGTGACTTCTTTCACATTTTGATCTGCTTTATTCTGCTTTTCAACTGGTTTGACATTGCATTATTTGTTCTGCAGCTGTGTAAAAGTGTAAGTGACTGGAATTTCCCCATTTAAGATAAACACATCCTCACCCCGGCCGGGTAAGCACGTCGCCAGAGATACCACCAGAAGTCAGGTGGATCAGAAACACGTCAACTCGCGTAGGGTTCCTCAAAACAGTCCCAGATTTATAAAAGATGTTTTTTTTTTTTTCCTTTTTTTTTCCCAGATAGACATCAAGCTTTAATGGAGCCAAAGGTAGTTTTGGCATAAAGTGAAATGCATGCAGATCCTGTAATGACTGCGCTCGGTGACTGCTTTTCAAAACCTGCTTTTTGTCATGCGCACCCTCGAGCTATGAGAGAACTTGTGGTTTTCAGCATTTTCTTTTGATGAGGAAGTGAGGATGATGAGAGTGATAAAAATAAAATAAAAAAAAAAGAAAGAAAAAGAAAAACAGACAAACAGGTTGATCGTATGCACCAGCAAACTTTTTGTGGTGTTTTGGGCCTTTTTTCTCTTCATTTTGATGCATGTGCAACGGAAAGCGCCTGCGTGTGCACGTACAAACAACCTCTGCAGCAAGAAGGAAGTGGCTTTTTACAGCTGATGTAGGATTTAGTCTTGATGACTCTATAAATGCCTATAAACTCACCTGTAATTAGCCAGCAACAAACACTCCAACAGCCATTCCAAGCTGTTACGGACGATACGACGGTGCTCAAGAACGTTCCTGTTGTCTCTATCGCGTCTCGTGTTCTGCACAATCCGATGATTTATGACCATTCGCAAAATGCTGGTGCATTTTTAATCACTTGCATGCTTGAGCAAACTGTTGTTGACTTGTACTTATGGACTGCCAGTAATCACGCCGAACACGCGCGCACGTACGCAGCTGCTGAATATTTAATATCAGCACCCTGCCTCATCACAGACATCTTTTAATGAAGTTTGAGGGCTTGGAAATATCCATCCAAGCCCCGTGTCTGCTCCCAACATATTCCATCAATATCAAAAAGTTAAAAAAAAAAAAAAAAAAAAAAAAGGGACGAAAGAAAAAAATAACAAAACAATGGATGAATAATTGCTTTTCTTTTATGGAAGGGCAAATCAGTTGGCGTTTGCTTTGTCAGGCTCATGGATGCTTTAGCTTTGTTACAAATTACAAGATAAAGCAAGGCAATTATGATTTTTTTTCTTCTCTCTGTCCTTGGATGAGTGCAGTTGTCTGTGACATTGCATCTAGAAAGACAGAAAGTAAAAAAAGGTTTGCTTTTTAGTCTGCAACATTTTGAGATAGAAACTCGGCTGGCATGGCACACATGTTCCATTATGCAAAAGTGTATCTGGTGCTTCATGGAAACGAGGCGATGAAAAGAGAGAAAGAGAGAGAGAGAGAGAGAGAGAGAGAGAGATTTTGTGTAGACCCAGATAAATGCATCCACTAGTGAGAAGCTGATGGAAGACAGATGAACAGACTGGAGAAGCTGGATTAAAATAAGATTCATGGATGTCGCTTGAGCATTTCCCTTTCTTGCATTCCTCCTCTCTGCTCTCCTCCTCTCTCCCATCTGCTCGCAAACTCTTACAGGTAATGTCCGATTGGCCCGAAATGACAGGCTTGCAACTTCCCAACTTATTGCAGCTCTAGACAACAGGGATAAAGATCAGCGTTATGACACTGCATATTGCCTCAAATTGCTTTATTGGTAAAATGATAGTGCTTGCTCCAATTTCAATAATTTTCTGGAATCCCTCGTTGAACGCTTTAATTGTGTTATCACCCAACTTGCAACATCTGTCTTTATACAGATGACAGTTTTATTACAGGGTGAATTTCTTTGCTGCGTCTGCCAATTGATGGGCAATCTGATTCATAATCGTAGCAATGCAATGGAAATTAAACATTAAGGGTGATTGTATGTAGAAAAGGCGAGAAATAATTATTCTCAGGAGAAAGGGAACCTGCAGCGTGTCACAGAATACTCCATCACCGCGTTTTTATTTATTTATTTATTTTTTCCCGTGGAGAACCACGCCACTGCAATTTTCCCATATTGCTTTCTAATTGGGGCAAGCAATATTCCCCGCCTTTAAAGAGATACTTTCGTCGGAGCTCCGAAGCAAAGCGCCGCTCCTCCGAACCTGGCAAACCCGCCCCGTATCAGGGTCTCGCTTTCACAGTCAGGGCATCAGAGAAGATTTATTATCAAGTCTAGCGCCCATAAACTATAGAGTGCTATGATGATGTGCAGGTCATATATATGTACGTAGGGCAGATGGAGAGAGTTTACTGCACCGCGGGTTAACATCCTGTTTACAGTAATTCATGTGCGAGTTGTTTGACAGTGAGGTAAGGAGTGTGTCTGGGGCTGTACAGGAAAAACAGGACCAAGTTGCTCTGCTAAAGGCTGCAGCGCCACACCGCTAATGGATTTCGGGTCAAACGGTCAGCCGACGGAAAAGTGGCGTAGTGGGGAGAGTGAGAGAGGTAGTGTGTGTGTGTGTGTGTGTGTGTGTGTGTGTGTGTGTGTGTGTGTGTGTGTGAGAGTGTGTTAATGCGAGTGATCTGTGTACGCCTTTTTTTTTTTTTTTTTTTTGTAAAGATTTGTTGGCCGTCCCATTGTTCTACTTCCCATATTTACTTAGATGATGTAACCTCTGCCTGTCTCATTCTTTCCCTTCTTCTTCTTCTTCTTTTTCTTCTTCTTTAACAACAGTGTGCGTGTGTATGTGTGTGTGAGTGAGAGAGAGAGAGAAAGATAGACCTCCCATGTAAATGGTGCCTGCTATGCTGGTACCATTAGGAGCATGAAGCACCTCTCACTGTCTACACTAAGCGGATGGGCTTTGATGCCGTAAAGAGGGGTACTGTAAACGTGGAGCAGGTGTTGTAGGCAGCTGGGGGAATGAGGCGGCCCGCGGTGTTGTTGACATCGTTTTAGCATTAGATCGCTTATCAAGGAATTAAATTTAAGACAGAGCCTGTATTTTTAAAAAGAACAAAACATTTATAATCTTCCTCTATTTCTTATTTAACGTTGCTTTTAGATTGAAATGTTTTCCTGCAGATGAACAATAATTGCGCCTTTTGGAAGGAAAAAAAGAAGTTTCCGTTCCATATAACGCAATTTCAGAGTTATTAGGGCTCAATTTAAAGACGCATTAATTGTCATGGGAAGTGAGGCGCTTATGCATTTTTAATGAGATTTTGACTTTTGAAAAACTTCACCGAATTAATATGTATCAGGAAAAGTATTTTTTTTTTTCAACAAGGATCGAAAACTTCTGGGTAATTATTATTCATGGACTGTGCATGGTAACACCCCAACACAAATGCCATGGAGATCCAATTAACATAGAATGGGCCCTTAGGAGCGGGGACGATAAGGGTTAAACATGCTATTGAAATGAAAAGCTCGGCCTTTCTGAGCATTTTAAAGCGTTTATTTGTTTCAATATAGCGTTCATCCACTGAACCCACTCCTGATTAAGGCGTCAAAGGGAAACTCCAGAGATTTGGACAAAACAGCTTTGAGCATGAGAGAGAGTCTGACGACACTTCAGAGAGTGAAGATAAGTGGAGGGGTGGAGCACATGTAATGTGAAAGTCCTGTACTGCAGCTAGTTGGTATTTCTTATTCATAATGTCTAGATGTCGGGACAGGTGATGTGTTGATTCAGAGGGTTGTGGTTCAGGGCCAAGGCCACACAGCCAGTGACGGAGTAGAGATTTGTCACCATTGCCGCACACGCTGGTTGCTGGCAGTTTCTTTTGTGTGTGCATCATTGTGTACAGTGGTTAACACGCGACTGTGTATATGTTGAATATTTGCTTTCAGGGGGAAAAAAAAAAAAAGGATTTTCCTTTGTTTAATCTCTCCAACCACAGATATTACACAGAATTATACCTGAAACAAAATGACCTAATCCAAACATATTTCAAAAGAAAGCACCTGTCCACAAAGCGAGCTCCAAGAAGACATGGTTTGCCATGGTTGAAGTAAAGAGACTCGAGTGGCCTGAACAGAGTCCTGATCTCAATCCTGCCGAACATGAAGATGAATGAGCTCAAATCCCACAGCCAGGATACAAAATCTAGTAGAAAGCCTTCTCAGACGAATGGAGGTTATTATACCAGTAAAGGTAAAATCTGGACATATAAGACTAATGCTCAAGTGTCCACAAATATTTGACTATATAATTCCTTATATATAAAAAATATTTTTAGATGCTATTTCCGGTTTTGTTTGTGGCCAGGGGATGTCTCTAGTAATTACGATCAAATTACAGAAGATAAGCAATGTCTGTATAAATCACAGAAACAGTGTGTCAGACAAACATTCCATACATGCCACACTCACTCCTTAATTTAATACAGATTTTGACCTTTATTATAAATGCTTGTCACATTGTTTGTGAATAATTATTAGTAGGTTACGTGACAAATTGTAGAAAATACAAGAGTAATTATAAGTTGTCGTTACACTTCAGTGTTATTTTGGCGTATACATTCATTACTGTAGTATTATTGACTTTCTGAAATGTACCTTTGCTTAATTACATTTTCTAATGAAAAAAATAACCTCACTTTTTTTTAATTAAACCATACATTTTTATTTAAATTATGTGTTAAAAATACATGATGTGTCTAGGAGTTAACGTGTTCAGTTCTGCATCCAACCATTTTAGTTTAATACTTCAAATCAAGTTCATCATTGTGGGGGAAAAAATGTTAACGCAAGTTTTTTCAATTCACTAAATGGTTATTTTTAACCGAGTACAATTTTGACACATCATTATTATTATAATTATTATTTAAAAAGAACGTTACACTATAATATAATGAGTATGTAGGCTGTAACTGTGTTAAAACTCAATTACAATTTAAAACAACTATATTGTATATGTAGTGTATATCTACATTTTTAACTACTGTATATACCTAACTAAAATGTTGCTTTTAGTGAGATACAGGTAATAGAAATTTCTATTCCTCTTTTTACAGACTAACATACAGTACACTGCCTGGCCAAATAAAATGACATTGTTTTCAATAGGGCCTGTGTCAGGCAAAGGCAACAACTAAGGAGAAATTTAAGGCCAAAATTACTGAAATTAAGTTAAAAACTGACAATGTTGAAGGATTGGTTTTTGGAGCAATGGACAATTGTTATGGGTTCTAATGAATCCAGATTCCAAATTGAATCCAGACCCTATTCCAGACTGACATTTACATTTAATTCAGTTCAGTTACATTTTATTTGGCAGACGCTCTTATGCAGAGTGACCTACAAAAGTCTCATGTGCTCCCCTTCTTACCCTGATACACCATCACTCTAGAATATGGTCAGTCTGGACCCACATCACCTTTGTCAGTTGCTCCAAAGTCATGCATAGTCACTGTACGAGCTTCTGGAGGCAGTGTTATGATCTGAGGTTGCTTCAGTTGGCCAGGTGTAAAAATGTTATGTGGGAATAAAATGAAGTCAGCTGATGACCTGAATGTACTGAATGACCAGGTTATCACATCAATGCTTTTTTTCCCCTTCCCTGATGGCACTGGCATATTCCAGTCGCCAAATTGTGAAAGAATGGTTTGGGGAACAAGGAATCATTTTCACACATGAATTGGCCACGACGTTGTGTGCAGTAATCAAAGATAAAGGCTGTTGTTTGAAATGTCATTGTGTGAGTGAGACACTGTTTTTTATTCCCAGGCAGTTTAATGTCAACCAGACACACTGTATACTGAGAGATGGATGTGGGTATGACTTAAATAGATATAGAGAGGCTATTAATAATTACCACACATCTCCATGTATAACTAACACAATAGAGATAAAATTACTCAAGTCCTAATGAAATGAATTTTATTGAAGTTATTTTTTAAATTTAACTCTACGCTTAAATCTACGCAGTCATTGTATCTACGGACTACAGCATAATCTTCCACCTTTAGTGGGATTGTTCCTGTGTGTTTTCCGTTGTTAATAATGACCTGCCAAGGCCCAGTGGATGTGACGTGGCCTCTATTCGGAAGAGAAATGGCAGCAGCGGCAGTTTGCGTACCATTCGGAGAATGATATTCGGCGTCTACGATATGATGGCGGCCCATAAATATGGCTGATGGTCCCTCGCCTATCTATGAATGACGCCTGCCATAAATAGTTTCCCCTCTGTTCCCCTCTCATAAATCCTTTTCTTTTTTTCCTCCCTCTCCATTTGTTCCTGAGAGAAGGAAAATGTGATGTATTATTTAGTCGGTCAATAAAAAAACAAATGTTTTGTAGGCCGGGAGAACGAGCAGAGCAATTCCCCACGCGGTGCGGGGAGGTGTGTCACGCCATGCTCCCGGCTTCACTGCCCTGTTGTTATTTGCTTGTTTACAGTCGCTGACATGATGTAATAGGAAGGGGCTGTTAGAGTGCAAGCCAGCAAATGGCACAGAAAATAAGCCAGTGCCTTTATGCATGTGTCTGTCTTTTCCTTTCTGTCTTCTTTCCAGTAACAAGGGAATATATGTCCTGAGACATATGTGGAGAAGAAGACTTAATATGTCTGTGAAAGGGATGCAAAATTCATATACCCCAACATTTGATGTGTGGGAGATATTTTTCTTGGCACACTTTGGGCACCTAAGTAACAACTGAGCATCATTTATATTCCACAACCTGTGTATTGTTCCTGACCATGTCCAAGCCTTTATGACCACAGAATATTGTGCCAAGTGACACAGCTATAACCAGCTCAAACTGCTTTCTTTAACATGACAGTGAGTCTAGTGGTCTCCACTATCAGCAGATCTCAATCCAATAAAGCACCTTCGGGACGTGATGGAATATGAGCTTTGCATCATGGATGTGCGGCCAACAAATCTGCAGCAAATGCGTGATACTGTCATGTCAATATGTCAATAAAAAATCTCTGAATTCTGAATCTTTGAAATGAAGAATTAGGGCAATTCTGAAGGCAAAAGGGGGTACAACCAAGTACTACTGTAGCAAGTTGTACCTAATGAAGTGGCTGGTTAGAGTATATATTTAAAGAAAGCAATATTTATAGCTGTCTGATTTCAGCTGAATGGTACATTACGCCTTGGTCACAGATATAATGACAGATTTCACAGATTATTTTGTCCTTGACGATTCTCCAGTCATCAACCACTTTACAAGATTTGCTCAGAAAAAAACCACACGCTTTCACATTATGAAAGTCATTAATCGTAACCAATGATCCTGTTTCTCGGAAACCAGAGAAAAAAGGCTTGTAAAAACACTTCAGATCAAAACAAACACTGGATGACACTTAGTTGTCGTCGCTTATCTGTCTTTCAAATCAAGATTGAGACGTTGATTGAGACATGAGATAACTACTTTCTTTGACACTACAGGATGTCAGGTCTTAAATATTGAACGCTGGGACACTGGATTGTGGTAGTAGATCATCATTGTTATGATCATCATTGTTATTTTACGCTCACCACGCTACAGGGGAATTGGAGAACGTTTAACGTGAAAGGTGTTAAGTGTTAAGGAGGGGAGTTGAAATAAGACTGTTTCCCCTGGAGGCTTAAGAGTAACATGGCATGTCAGGAAGATGTTAAATGTTGTAATGACAAATTCGCATTCTGGACTGATGTTTTTTTTATATTAAAAAAATGTTTTGAAGCATGTTGTTCTAGTCCATCATTATTGTTCTCAGTCGAGGTGGCGGGATGATGCTAGAAACATAATAATAATAACGCGAATAAACCAAAAGCGGAATGATAATTTTGCTTAATAAATCGTGTAAAAATGTAAAAATTGTAGGTTAGAATGAAATCATCTGCAAGATTTTGTTTGCTTTTTTTCCCCATTTATTTATTTATTTTTATTATTACAAAAAATGTTACTCTACAATACATATCCCAAAAAGAACAAAGTGGCGACAGTATGCATATTATATCGTCTCAGCACACATTTCTCACAAAATCTTTTCGCAAATACTAGCAATCAAGTGAATAGGAAGAAACTGGCTATAGTACTTCAATTCCCACAATCCTCAGCAAGATCATTATTGTTCGTGTTATAATTAACACTTTTTGTGTTGAAGTTTAAAGCATGTTATTTAAAGTCTAGCATAGTATAGCATGATCACCAGGGCAGAAAGCCAAAAACATTAAAAAAATTAAAAAAAATAAAAAAAACCTACTGTAGCGTTATGAATATTTACAGTGCATATGGTAACATGTTTTTCACCAGGCTTGGTGGCAGCTGTTGCATGTGAGTTTTTTCCGTGTCCGATACAAACGTCAGCTTTCTGACTTATTTTGTAGTTCTGTGTCATAATGTAGATGAATTAACGAGCATATATTTGTTCCGAGAGCGATGTAGAAAGGAGCAGGAGGAGAAGCAGTTTGGGTAATTTCCCTTTATGTCTTAACTTATCAAGAGAACTTCCTTATCACTGTAATTTTCTCTTATGGTTTGGATGTTGTGTGCTGATTATCCCTCATCTTCCCACATCACTATTGTTGCTACGCGATCAACACCGATCTTAATCTCTGCACCGCACGGCAGGTTATCGTCTCTAGGAGCGGCAGAAGTAAATAATCTCTTAATTGTGATATTGACGTGATTGTTTTCTGCAGCCTCCAACCCTGCGGAGCGCGTTGTTGCGCTTAAAAGCGAGCAGCAAGCCATTTCCTATGTATAAGCGCCAGAGCAAAGTCGAGCGTATGATTAATTTTTCAATTTCTCTCTGCGGATATCTAATAATTGCTCTCATAGATAGCCACGGGCCCCCTATTAAACATTAAAATATATAAAAAAGAAAGTTGGAATCAGAAAGATGGTATTTTTGATTGAATAATGTAAAATATCTGTAGGGCAACTGGGAAAAAAAATGGCAACGCTAGTCAAGGTTTGTTCTTCAAATCTATCATAAGACCATCAGCGCATAAGAATAAGCAGCTCCCCATCTGTGGAAACACTCCCATATTTCTTTTCTTTCTTCGGGTAAATGCAAATTATTAGCCTGTTCCAATTTACATGTAGTTTTGTAATTTTTATAAGGTTTGTTTGAAAGGAGGAGGAACGAGAGGCGGTGTATTAAGCAGCAATGTCTACTTAATTGGTTTGTAATAATGCATACGCTAGATCAGTGCATTCAACGGGGCAGATGGTTGCGTATGCTCATTAGCGCTTTCTGTTTTTATTTAGTTATTTTTTTACAATATGATTTATTCTTTTTTTTTTTTTTGTAATTGTCCTCAAAAAATGCTTGACTCGGCCCACATCAAGTCTTCTATCTGTCTCTCTCTGCTGTATTTACGCACTTCGCTCTCTTCCCTCTAATATGATCTTCATCTCGGATTGCGGCAGTAAAGGGGAACCGGAGCTTGTTGATCCAATTTGGCTCAGGTAACTCCGGGCGATGGCTGAACTGGAGCACGCGAGCCGTGCCTGGAATGGCGAAGCCGTGCGGGGATTGATTGATTCCGCCTGTTAAAGAACAAGATAAAGCACGGCAGTATACAGCAATGCGTGTGACTCGCTCTGATCAGTCACCGAGCGCCACCCTGGGACCCTGCCACACAGCGGGACATGATGCCACTTTAGGGGGAGCGAGTGGAACAGGGAAATAAAGAGTGTGCATGTGTTTAATGAGAAGATTGTGCTGACTCACACAGTACTGGGTCACATTCTTTCCACAGCTCGAGCTACATGAAGCACACAAGTGATTTTTTTAAAGGCAAAAGTATAGACGTTTTGAACATGATGTCACAGCGTCTATCCACCATGGTCACGTCCACTTCTAGATGGAGAAAGGGATGCTACGTATTTGGTGCTAGTGCCAAAATCCACATACACAACCAGTCACAGTAGCACTTTCAGCAAGAAAAGACATCTGATGATGATAAGTCCTTAAACAACACTTTGTCTCCTTATTAATTGCTTATTAAAGGCTGAATCCCGAATCCCCCTTTAACCCCCGAATAAGAGCACAATCTGGTATGGAACAAGTGATTGTCATGACCTTCTTCATCTTTTTTTCACACGTCTGTTTCTCTTTTGAATATGTTTGTACTAAGTCCACTACAAAATACTGCATATGAAAATACATCATAATCAACAGGAATAATATTTCTTTTTCCCAAAAAAACACATCGAACATAATAATAAATGTAAAGACATAGTAGCTTAATGTCAGCTAATGGTATTTCTGCTGTCGGCTAATGTGACTGACGTCACGGTAATCACGTTTCTGCAAAAAGATCAATACACTGCCCTAGTTTACCAGTTATTTAAAAGGCTTATAGCTAGCTACCGTAGCAGGACATGCTGGAGCAACGCATATTTCACACTCATCGTAAAGAAGAATAAAAAAGCACCAGTTTGCTATGTGTGTTTTTGATATTTTCATTTGACTTCACAGTTTAAAGATTCATAGGTTTCGACGTTGCTTAGATGAATTGTACACATTACACGGAATCACCAGAGGCCGCGCTATGCACAGTGCGACAGCTTTTTACAGATCTTTCGGAAGCAAGTTGTGTAACTCTGCGGTTCTAATCGAGGTGTATCGGCGTTCCGAGCCTCGGCCCTGGATCACAGAGATGCTGGAATTGGGAGCAAAGCCGAAGATTGGATGAGTTGTCAGGTCTACATACCAGTGTGTAAAATAGAGAAGCCGGTGGAAAACCATTTTTGTGGCACTTTATTAGCATTTGTTATCTTTTATTTTAAAAAAAAAATGTTAGTGGAATAGGGTCAGGATTTTCCATCTAAGGAAAAATAAACTACTTCCTTTAGACTGGATAAATACACATTTTTTTAGACTCATTTATATTTGTGTCTTCTGACAAACCTCACCTCCACCACCATGCCAGGTGAAGTGCAGAGAGATTCTGTGCTACCTGTGTGTGTATGTGTGTGTGTGTGTGTTTAAGAGAGGGAGAGATAGAGAAAGCTACAGAGAAAGGAGAAAGAATGGATATAAAGTTTGCACACATGGGCTTTTTTTTTTTTTTTTTTTTTTGCCTGTGTCTGTTTTTTTGGAGTTAGAAACACATACACACGCTCGACCTCACGCACACACCAGCCCATATTTCAAACAGATGTTAAAGTGGGGGAGCTTCACGAGAGCCCACAATCAAAATAATTATCCTCCCAGCCCACTATTTATAAAGTGTTTATGTGATCCTTAGCATCGGGTCTCACTGAAGTAGCTGTTGTGTGTTAAACACTCTAACTCGCTCGTTAATCTCTAAACACCTCGATGGCTCGTAGTCATTTATCATCGGCGCGGGGAGAAAAACAATCGGCCGCTTGTTGCTATCCGAGCGAAGAATCCGCACGCTCTATCCTTACTCGTGTAGCTAAGTGTGCTTTAACGTAATTGAGCCTCTGGAAAACCACGACTCTAGCTGTGGTCACCGCCGGGTTTCTCACTGAGGTTAGACTCGGGTTGTACAGAGGCAGCGCACACGCACACCGTCCTCTCTTCATGGTTTGCAAATGAGATGTACAAATAATGTGCGAATTCAAATAAATATTTTGCTTAGTATTTTAACAAGGTTAGGACCACTGCCACACAGAGGCACGGAGGAAACGTGAGTAACTGATCAGAGAATAAAGCATGAGCGCTAGTTCTGTATTTATTATATCTCGCAAGGTGGTTTTGATGACAGTATCAATGACACAGAGCAAATACGCTTACAGACAGATACACAGCTGCATTAAAATGTTTTCAGCACTGTGGACAGACGTCTAGAGGTGTCCGGAGGTGTCCAGGCACCAGGACGCTTGTCAGAAGCGTCTTTGGGTGCTGTGGGTTACAGGATCAGGCATTTTTATCTTATAAAATCATTTTTATTTTATAAAAATCAACTTTGCCTTGTTAGCATTAATAAAAAATGTATTCATCCATTATCGATTTAGAAAAAATATTCAAAATTTGCATCCCTGATCATGACATTTCAGCAACCTGGAGTTTTTTTGTTCATCAGTGTAACCGATTACAGTTACTGTACGTCTCCAGCACAATAGTTCTATCGTGTTCAGTTCTTTATTAAATCGGCTTCTCCATACCGCACCAGCGAATAAAGAGCTAGCCTTCAGTGCTAAATGAAAATAATTTACCGTCGAACAGCACGCAGTAAGAAATGTAATTATGGTGTGTCCATAGTGTTAATGTTCACACTCGGTATGGATGGAGATATTTAATTTAGGCCAGCTTGCCCCTCTCTCTCTCTCTCTCTCTCTCTCGCTCTCGCTCTGTTTGTTCCACTGGGATAGAGGGACAGCGCTGCGGTCCCAAATGAATGGAGCAGTAAATGAGGAAAAGAAAAATAGGTAATTATGTTAATCTCGCAAATGAATGAGACGCTGACCTCTCCCATTAATTGATTTTATGGCGCCGAATCATATTTATCTCTCCTTTGATATATTTTTCCATTAACATTTCTGATGTAATTAATTGGTTTTATTTTTAAGGAAATTACCCCTAGATGCTGTCAAGCGTTATTAAAAAGGAGAATGTCACATTTCTGCTGTGTTAACTAGACAGAGATGGGCTGCGCGCGCTTTAGTCGCGCCACGCTTGCCCGCACAAAAACGTCCTTAAAGCTTATATGGCCTCTATTCTTTCAACCTTAATCACTGCGTCATCCTTGCACAGACACTTCTCATTGTGTGTGTGTGTGTGTGTGTGTGTGTGTATGTGTGTGTGTGTGTGTGTATGCGCGTGCAAACGCCCTTTCCTGTTTCTCATTTTTACCCTTAATCAGCAAAAAAATAAAACCCATCGGCTGCGTTGCTTCATTTTAAACGGGTGATTATTGGTAATAAATACTTTTTTTTATACACACTTATTACTGAGGCCGTTTCCTTGGCCAGTTAATGAGAGTAATTTGATTTGCCTGAGAGATTACGGTTCCTCCAGAATTAATGCGGCAACGGCCCGGTCCGGATTTAAAGAGATCTCTCTGATTCTTTCACAGGTTGTATGCTCCTGGATGCTTCTTCTTCTTCTTCTTGTCTCTCTCTCTCTCTCTCTCTCTCTCTCTCTCTTTCTCTCTCAGTGGCTAATGGAGGTGAACAGCAGTCTGTCATTTTGCCTTCTCTCCGCTCCATAGATGCCGTGCCCTTGCTTTCTGCTGCGCTTGTTGTTCGGAGCAGTGCTATTTCCGGCTGCCTCCTCACTTTATGTTTGTCTCATTCGCTGTGGCTCTTTTTCTGGTCTAGAGAGAAGGGCAATGAGAGGGTAAATGGTGTGTGAGTGTGAGTGAGAGAACGAGAGAGCGATGAAAGAAGGGGCAGAGCATTTGTGAAAAAAAGAAAGCATCGGTGAAGTGCAATGCCGTGACCTGCCGTACCTGTATAATGTAATCGTATATGACACGCAGCATTAAAGTTAACACGTGACAAAGTCACTTTACGTCCACTAACAACACCGAGGACTTTGTAACGGACGCGTTTATCATTAACCACGGTAAATCAGACCACCAGCGCTTCTGTAAATTGCCACGCCACTTGACAGAGTTTAATATTTTCATCCCACGTTGCTTTAGGCCCGTAAGCTTTGCCGCGTAATTTTTTCCGTCAAGGTTTATTGAGGCCTGCAGCTCCAGAGGAGACATCATCGAGCATCACAGTGCAGATTGGAGGTGTCTGATCCCACCAGCACGTCCTCCTCGTCCTGTCCGCTGGCGGAGAAACACTTTCCCCTGGACAGAATTGAAAATCTAGAGGGTTCTGTTCGATAAGGCGATGTTGTTTATACCAGGTGCTTCTATGGCGAACAATATGTGTTTCTTTTTGTTTGTCTCTATATTTTTTTCCCAGTGAAAGGAAAATGAAGCTTCTGTCCATCGTCTAGTTAGATACTAGTCTAGTTTAAGAAGACAAAAGCAATCATCTCTCTCTCTCTCTCTTTCTGTCTCTCTTTGTGTGTGTGTGTGTGTGTGTGTGTGTGTGTGTGTACAGGATCACATTACCCAGGTTAGAATGACTTGAGCAGAAGTTGTTATTCCCATGGAGCAGCCTCTCTCTCTCTGCAACTCAATCCCAAACCGTAGCCAATCGCTCAGGCCGCGACATATTGAGATATTCTCTATATACTCTTTCACAACTAACTTCTAATGTCATAGGGATCCCAGCGGAATGACTGTTCCTCTTCCAAACACAACACACACATACAATATGTCTGAGCAAGGTGGATGATGAATGTGGGTCGATTGGTCCATGAAACATACTTTGAAGATCTCTCAGAAGATGAATAGGATAGAATATGTGTGAGACTGTGTGTGTGTGTGTGTGTGTGTGTGTGTGTGTGTGTGTGTGTGTGTACATTCTCTATAACAGGTGGCGTCTTGAAAAGAATGATCGTCGTCATTGCATTTTAGTCAACAGTTATCTCCAGATCACGGACTGTTGAAGTCTGTTCAAATGGGCGAGTAGGACACGTTGGTGATCTGAGCTGAATGTTTAGTCCTGTGTTTGAGTTCGTGACCCCTGAGGGCTTTTATTCCTAGTTTTTTCAAAGGAAGAAATTAACTCCTAATCCTAGTAAAACACAAGACAAAAATAGACCAAATTTGGTTCCCATGTCAGATACATATGCATTTGAATCAGGAACACACAAGTATGAGAAAACAGTGACGAAATAAATTGCTTGTACTTTGCACAAAATATTGATGTGAGCCAGATTCAGATATTATATTTAAGATGCAATGTAAAGACTAAATTCTCTAACCTGAAACATTCACCAGTGACTTGTTGACTTTTTGTTGTTGCTGATGGTGCAACAACAATGTGCTACATGCAAAAACTTCATACATAAAAGTGTCTGACAAAAAATCTCATAGAGAGTGATTTGGGTGAGAAATTTTGCAGAGAAGACTCTCTTCAAACTTCACAATCCTCTCTTCAATCTCAGCAAAAAGTTACAGAATTTATGGACATGTCAATTCTTTCCATAGACTCTGCGTGAGTAATTTTTTTTTATATACATTTCCCTCATAGTGCTCTCCTAGCCTGTGTAGACTCACTCGTGGACACTCTGCAAAGTCGCCAGGATCTTCTGGTTCTCGCTGATCTTTATCATGCAGGAAAATATTCTAAAATGAAGAAATTCCGCCTTGTCTCCTTGGATACTGCCTGCGGCGCTATCGTTGTTCTCTTGTGCCTCACGCGTGACACCCTCGACAAGTTTTCCATGTAGTCACTCCTTTTCCTTGTCAAAGCTCTCCTCAAATCCATCTATTCAGCGCCAAACCTACCATTTTAGATACGTCCACTGTCCTGCAGTTAAGGGGCTCTTGGTTTAAAAAAAAAAAAAGAAAAACATGAGTTAACAACTTTGTCTTAATGTTTTTTAATTCTACATGTGAAAAAACTTTTTTTATGAATTTCTTTTGTAAATAATTTAAATATACTAATTTTCTAACGTTCTGTAAGCTAATTTGCTTTTGTGTCCTGTAACACAAAAATGATTTATCCCAATGCAGCGTCACATGTCATTCTTCTCTGTGGTTTAAACACATCATGGAAAGTGTTTAATTTTTTTAGGTATTTTATCTATAATAACTCATTATCATTAAGTATATTCATTGACAGCCAGCTATGTTACTTACACTGTTATGTAACTCCCGTAAATTTTGCGAGAAGTGCTGACCGACTAGCTGTCCTCCTCATGGCATGGTCGTCCCCCGGTGTGGCCTTTAATCCCAGCCCAGACCGCTTTCTGTTCCTGAATAAATCCCTGAATTTTCAAATATCATGTCTGCATTGTGAACTAATATCGAATACAGAATATCCTTCCTGGTGAAGAACCTGTCTGTCCAGTAAAACACTGCGAAATGCGGTGGAATGAAGGGATGATCGGTGGAATGTAATATCGCCTGATGATGCCGTCAAGATCATTTCTGACACAATCACTATGTTCAGAAGGAAAAAAAATTCTAAGGGCGGGCTTAAACTTATGGTCAAAACTGTATGCTATTACTTTACTGACATATTCATTTCGTATGTACGTTTTCAAAAACCAAGTGTCACACTGAGGTTTTTACTGAGTTTATCATTTGTCCCTGCCTTATGCGGTACAAGTTGCTTGTATCTCATTGTTTCTACACTAAGCATTACTCCAAAGAAAGAATGTGCCATGTTTACAAAAGCTTCCCACAACTTGGCGCTATGTGAGTATTGACTAAGGGCCGAGACATGACTCCATGCAGGGAAAAAAATGTTTTACACCTAATGATCCTTTCACATTACTCTTTCCCTACATGTTTGGATAAAAGAAGAAAAAAAAAAGCATTTTGTTCTCACCAAAAATCTGATGCAATTCTTCAAAGAGAAGTGCAATACAAATAAAAGAGACCGTATTTTTCCTTTCTATCCTGAGCTTCATCTGTACAGTATACTTGGCTCAGTTGGCAAACCTGTGCTGTTTAAGCCAGTCAACGGAAATTGGCACAACGCATAATGGTGAGGATCCCCAGGCAGCGCAAGTTCGGAAGGAAAAAGTAAGGGCAGGGAAATGTGTGTGTCTCTGTGTGTGTGTGTCACAGTGTGCACATAAAGAACACAGAGCACTGGGCGTAAGCATCGATCATCCGCTTGCATTGTTCCTGATTTAATTTCTTTGTTCTTCCTTTAACACCATTTGCCCCATTCTCTCTTTCTGTCATTCTTTCCACACTTCCTTTCACTGCTCCTCAAATCGAGTTGGGGTTCATATATCGGCATCTTCATAAATAGCTATCACTGTACAAACTCATTACACTAGTTAAAGAACATTGCAAAGTAGATCTCACAGTGTCACCGATACGAAAACGGCATCACTCCAACAAGAAAAAGCCCATTCAGTACGTCTCGGCCCGCTCTTTATCCTCCTTTATTTAGTTTTTTTTTTCTCCCGTCCCTGCAGCTAATGCATCCTTTCTTATGAGTCATTTACTTCTTTAATTACAGTCAGCAGCAGATGCACAATGGAGTATTAATGCGAATGGATTTTACGGACGATTCATCAGGCCGCGCCTCTGAAAGTCGAGAGGCGTAATTGACGTGGAAGAGCGGGCCGGTGCGAGCGAGGCAATATGCCACTGACAGTACGCTGTGAAGGGTGTTTATGCCTTAACAGCCCAGTAAAGGATTAATAAACGTCATCCCGATTCAATAACGCCTCCGGCAGACAAGACGTAGGTGCAGGAGGAAAACAGCTCGGCTCATTTATTAGAAGACTAGAGTAAGTTAGAGGATGCGGTGTGTGTGTGTGTGTGTGTTTGGACGTGCATGTATGTGTCTGCGGGTAAACGCCGCGACTTGCCTTTTAAACATGTTTGTGTAAGTGTCTAGAAGTGAACTCGTGCACGCCTTTTAACACCCGGCTGTGTGAAAAGAAAACCCGTTTTTGTTAGACAGCACCAAGGAATCAAACCGGTGAAGCCACATAGCTGAGCTGACCTTTGACCTTGTGGGGTCACACGTCCGTACCAGGCACAGAGCGGTACCCTGTTTACTCCTTCTTTACCCTTGTTATTAATCTATCCACTATCAGAAACTTCACTCCACAGCTTGCACCGTCACATACACAAACACTCTCACTCAGCCTTTTACACCACACCTCTCTC
This sequence comes from Clariallabes teugelsi, assembly GCA_030014215.1. NCBI lineage: Eukaryota > Metazoa > Chordata > Actinopteri > Siluriformes > Clariidae > Clariallabes > Clariallabes teugelsi. Next base: position 24,457,658 of record JAQMYG010000036.1, on the reverse strand, counting down.
TCTCTCTCTCTCTCTCTCTCTCTCTCTCTCACCATCATTATCACATTGGATATCTCTCTCTCTCGCTCTCTTTTTTTTTTTTTTTTTCTCTTCCTAGGGAAAACCATTTGTCAGGTCTGGATATCGCCTGCTATTTAGGGAAATGTCGGTTTTTACCCGGAGTCAGCTCACAGCTTATGTAATTGCACACAGAACTTTATATTGTTTAAACGTAGCAATTTGAAATGTTTGGTGTTGTCATAAATATTAATAGATCAGTTGAAAAGTGCAGCTTAGAGAAGGTGGTGTAATGGTCTGGAGTGGGTATAAACCATTGATTTATGTATTCTCCACGAATTAGTTTGGAAGTCTAAACAGCGGATGGAGAGCAGTTTTCCGTGAGCCCGTAATTCGTGGGGTTTCAGCACGAGCGCCTGTTTTCCATGTGAAGAGGGCTTTTTAGAAATAGCATTAATTATATACTTAGAGGAAATCTGACCGGTCCTGTTTTGCATTGCAGATAACAGTTGAATGTGAAAATGAGCATAAAGGGAGGGAGGAGGGGAACTCAATTAATACAAATAGCTGAGATCCTCGCTGCTTAGCCACTCATGGCACAGAAAGAATCTCTGACTTGTATATGTTTCAGTTAAAATATGATTCACTGTAAGCAATGACTCCCTCACACTAATCTTTATTAAAATGAAACGCTAAAACATTTTTAGAGCTGTTAATTGAGTTAGTAGCAGGAATAGCTTGATGAAACTTGATGAAGATTGCAAGTTTTAACACAGTGGCTGGAATAGGATTTGGAATGTGTACTAGTTTGAAGAGGGGAGATTTTAACCAGAGTTGAGACATTTTGAGTTGAGAAAGATTACTGTGGGTAAATAAATGAGAATAAAGTCAGAAGCAGAGCATTCCGTGGCTGTGCGGTTATGGGGAAAAAATAAATGATGTAGTGGTATGACGCAGTACCACCTTGAAGTTGATTATTTTACAATAATCACACATCCCACCATGTTTATTTGAATCTTTTGACATGACATTTTGCCAACTATTACTGTTTAATTTCTAGTGCTTTTTTTATATGCATTAATCAGTGACACATTGTGCTAGCCTGTCATGGTACAGACAAAGAGGAAAGCACAGCGTTTTTTGACACTGAGCATCAAAATTAAAGACTCTTCAGATAAATTTGCATTTAAATTATTTATTTATTGTAAATAGAAAATCACACATCAGTTCACACATAGCATATATTTTCCTTTGTTGAAAAACAAAAAATTTTTTATTCCATTGACTTTTAACCTTCAATCATGTGGTGAGTAAATCAACCCATGTGTACGCGTTGTAACTATGGAAACCATAGGTATCTATTACAGTATGTAGTAGAAAGTGAAAGTTATGTGTATTTAAAATGTGGACAAAAGGGTAACCAAATTCAGCACACATACAGTATGTAGTTATGTTGTGCCACAATTTCCAGGAGAAAAGCTGTATAATTGAATAATCGCCGGGTATCTGAGAGGCTTCATTAGGTAATGAAAGCTGTTTACGTCCTCATACAATCTGACCTTAACTTCATGCCATGCGAATCACACATTTGTTGAAATGCCAGGGAATTTCCGGCCATTCAGCAGAGTGAAACACTAATGTACTCACCCAGTCCAGGAAGGTCCAAGAAGGACTAGAGAGATTTGTGTTTGTCCTCTTATAACACTCCAGCTTTTGAAATGACATGAAATGAATCTTAAACTCTCTTTAGACCTTTTTAATACTTTTTTAAACCTGAAAGATATACTGCCTGACCAAACATAAAATAATAAAGTGATAAGCATTTAACCGCATTTAGCTTTGATTAATGTGTGCAACAGGAGCACAATTTTAGACCTTGCTGGTATTGTAGAATATGCCGGTGCTATTAAGAAAGAAAAAGCTTAATTCGTGGTCTCCCCTGGTCATTCAGTGCATTCAGGTCATCAGCTGACTTTATTTTATTGCCACACAGCATTGCTGAGCCTGAAGCAACCCCAGATCATAACACTGCCTCCAGAGGTTTGTACAGTGGCATTTGTGCATGATGGGTGCATCGCTTCATGTACTTCCTATCTTACACCGACACGTGCATCACGCTGGAGTAGGGTCAGTCCGGACACGTCAGACCTCATGACCATTTTTCCATTGCTCCAAAGTCCATTCTTTATGCTCCCTAGCAATCATGAAGACTTTTTTTTTTCTATTTAGCATCACCAACAAGAGGTTTTCTTATGGCCACACAGCTGTTTAATCCCAGACCTTTGAGTTCTCATCACACAGTTTGCATGGAAATTAATAATAATAATAAAAATTTAAAAAATTATAATAATAATACATTTTATTTATAGCACACTTCATATTTGAAGCAAATCTCAAAGTGCTACAAATTATATCAATCCAAAAGCCCTGATAAACAGATAAGTTTTAAGACCAGATTTAAAATCATCAACAGTCTGTGGCGTCCTCAGATACTCTGGAAGAGCATTCCATAGTCTAGGTGCCGCTGAGCAAAAAGCCCGATCTCCCGGAGTATGAAGCTTGAGAAATTCTCTTACTTTCACTATTAAATTGTGATTCTACTCTAGGTTTTTTTTTCCACATTGCAACTTTCCGAAACATTTCAATGTTGTTTAATTCATGTTTAATTCATGCTTTTTTTCTTCCTTTTTTTCAGACCACATTTCTTTTGTGAAGTTGATGTTTCAGCACTAACTTCCCGGTTTTAAAAACGACAAGTTAACCCAATTACAGCAATTGTAAAAGTTTTTACTTGATGTAGGCCAATATTTTAACCCTCTTTTAGGCCAGGCAGTAATCTGATGTCAGAGAAGATGCTGCCGGGTGTCAAGAGCATGTTTTCATTAAGCGCTAAAATATTCACTGTAATTTCTCCGCACAGGTTCTGAGAGCCTTGTACACGTTGGCCACTGTGTAAACAGTTTCTGTGCTCCAGCATAGCCACGGCGATCTGGTTTCACGTGTGCTGCACATCTCGCTGTAATTAGGCCCTCAATTAGTTTGGATCCATTTCACGTTCAAGGTCTTTGCTTCCACTGAGAGGAGCACACAGTGAATAGAAGCAGAGATAAGGACGCTTTGGTCTAGCAGACTAACATTTTTGTCTTTCTCCTGGTTTCACCTTCGCATTAAGCACTGAAATCTATAATCGTTTGCGCTTCAACCTTTTGCTTGTTTCAGCTCGTTTCGGTTCAGACCGTCTATCCTTCAGGGGTAGTTTTTGTTTATTTATCTTAGTCATCCTAACCCAGGAAATTCACAGTTATTGGAATATTTACCTCCAACGATCACAAAGAAACGGTACAGGGGAGTGTTAAAACCTGAGCAACTGAGCACCCCCTACTGCTCTCTCACCGGATTTGTGGAGTTGATGGTGCAAGGCTTAAACAGCAGGGAACCCTAAAGCCTGTAAATAATCCTCACCATGCATGTAAAGACATTTATGCACTCAGCTCTGTCACAACGTTATCACTGAGAAACTGCCCTTGGACACAAGTTCCTAAAGCTCCTGTTCTGATTCTTCTCGCTAATACAACGTGAAAAGCTGACACCGATAAAGCCAAAGCCCTGTGCATTAAGGCAAAACTGTTGACACAGAAAAGGGAATAGTGTGTGAAATGGGAGGCGCCTATTTGAGATGAAAATATAAAAGAGAGATTGTGAATGACAAGTAGAGCAAATTGTGTTGTCTTTGTCAGAGACTCAGGTTCTTGAGGCTGTTTATGTAATCAGCAATACCTGGAGGGCTCAGGGTGTGTGTGTGTGTGTGTGTGTGTGTGTGTGTGTGTGTGTGTGTGTGTGTGTGTGTGTGTTGGTTTTATGTAAGAGAGAGTGGCCCTGGTATCAAAGAATCCTAGTCAGGAATTTTAATGAAGGATTTTAAAGATACATCATCACGTTTTTTTTTTTCTTTTTCTTTTTTTTGTAGCACAGTATAATAAAGACAACAGACATGCTCACCTTTTCTCTCACATTAAAATGTTATCTAACTTTAATGAAGCATTTTCATGAGTTTTATACTTTATTGGAGTGTTTCCAGTATGTATTTGCTTGACGAGAGCTAGTTGTTTCCCGTAGATAGACTTGTTCACTTTCTTTCTGCAACCTGGTCATCTGTTACTGTTCACCTCTGAGCAGTTCCTCCTAGTATGTCTCATTCCAGACACACACAGTTCTTCTTACTTTACACCTGCCTTCAGACGCTCCAGCCTGTCATCACTTGGCAGTTTGTCATGCTAGCGCTTGGAACTGCTCTTAGCCTAGCATGTCTATCAAACCCACTGCTACCTTTGAATGGTGGATCAAAGGAGCAAGAATTGTACGCACAGAGAGAGAGAGAGAGAGAGAGAGAGAGAGAGGGGATGTGTGTGCTGGATTGCATTAAGATTACTTTAGTGCTACATTAGCACTCAGCTAGCGAACGCTAGTTTCTTACCAAACTCAGCTCATGTTCACCATAGAAATCCTTCATTTCAGAATTCAGTGTGTCTGACTCGTTCTCTGGCAGTACACATACACTACCAGTCAAACGTTTGGACACACCTTCTAATTCCATTAGATTTTTATTTCTTTCTACATTGTAAAGCAATGCTACAGTATACAGTAGGCATCCGTAATATACAATAATCTCCACTGAACAGTTAATATTGAGATGTGTCTGCTACGTATGCTCTGTAAAGCCTTCATAATGGCTCTATGTGCTCTGAGTTGCTTTTAATTTGGTGATTTTTGAGACTTGTAATTCTGAATGAACTTTTCCTCTGCGGCAGAGATGAATTTTAGGTCTTGCTTTCCTGGGATGGTCCTCATGAGCGCCAGTTTCATCGTGGTGCTTGATGGGTTTTGCCAACATCCACCGGACGATATGTGGACGATAAATCAAAGCTAATATTAGGAATAATAATTAGGAAAAAAAAATAATGACATTCAAAAACAGTTCTAGTGACCAAGCTTTCTGCCAGTGGCTCCAGTTTCCCCTTGCAACACGAAAAAGGGCACAGTTTAAGGGCCTTGTCCCAGTGGTGGGGCTCAAACCCCTGACCCTTCGATCAGCAACCCAGAGCCTCAACCTCCTAAACCTTCACTGCCCCACTTCCAAACTTCATGTGTATATAATCAGTAGACACAATTGATGTTAGGAAACTTTAATGTCAGTCTAAATCCCATCAAAAATAACTCAAAAAACACAAGAAGGAAGACAAGCAGTGAGAGTAAACAGAGGAACAGTAAATAGTAAACCTCACAGTCTGGCTGAGACAGTCCAGATTCTCTTCTTGACAGCCTACAAAAGGGAGAAAAAGCATGAGCACATTATTCGAAGAAACAAATCCTAAGTCACTTTTTTTCACCAAGTTTTATCATTTTAACTGTTTCTTTTAGCCAGATTAAGAGCTTTAGTCTTTGAATGTCTTATGCTATAGAGAAACACAAACATAAACATATATGCACTTATCATAAGTGTTCTCCAGTGAATGATTTCTGAATCATTTAAATAGAAGCCGACTTCATAGCCCTCGAATACTGTGACGCACACACGATATGCAGTGAGTTATGAATTTTATGACTCAAACTTTAATTGGATCTACCAGCTGGTAGATACTTTTGTGAGAAATCTTTACAATATTAAAATATGTTAAATAAAAGAAAAAAACAGTTTGTGACATGGGACGACCGTGGCGAACAGTGCTGTATGTACGTTCACATTTACAGTAAGCTTTCGCCAGAGTGACTTACATAGGTGCTTAGAAATTTCTGTCATTAAATATGCGACAAAGAGTTTCGCTATAGCATAAGATCCAGTCCTAAGACTAAATCCCTTAATCTGGCTAAAAGTAACAGTTAAAACGATTGAAACTACAGTGGTGAAGTAATGTGCTCACTGCTTTTTCTTCCTCCTGCAGGCTGTCTTGACTAGACTGTGATGTTTACTGTTTACTGTTCCTTAATTTCTTTTACTGTTTGTGTTCCTCCTTGACTTCTTTCTGATGGCATTCAGTCCAAAATGATAGTTTCTTAACTTCAATCTTGTCTCTTCATTACACACACAGACACAAACTTAGGAAGTGGGCCAGTGGTGGCTCAGGTGGTTGAGTGGATGATGATAGGTGGAAAAAATTAAGAAGCTGTTTTCAGATGTCAGTATTGTTTTTCACAATGCTTAGTATTAGCTTTGATTCATCATCCAGACATTGTTTGGTGGGCGTTTTCAAAGTCTCTTGTGACATATTGCCAGTTAGAAACGCTCACCGTGCTACATATCGCTGATGTAATTTTGTATATTGGGTCGACATCAGCCAGACATGTGTTCTCTCAGGCTTGGAGCATCTCTCTATTATTTTGCCTTAAACTAATGTAAAGCTGTTGTTATAAAAAAAAAAGAAAATTAAGATCTAATAGTGTAAAAAGATTGTTTTGTTTAGTGAATAGAGCGGTGAATTATAGGTAGTTAGTTGATATGTTCAGTGTGACTTTTTTGGTTCAATAGTTCATTTATTGTGTAAATCTTCTCAAGCTTATTTTTTTATATTCATTTATTAATTGATTGCTTAATTTATTTATTTGCTTACCAACCATTTATTACCATGC
>JAQMYG010000036.1:24436654-24449827 GCA_030014215.1 Clariallabes teugelsi | reverse complement strand
TAGTGACTCCGGAAATCCACTAGCCACATTGGCCAGTGAGCAAAAAAGTTAATGTCAAGCCCTGATATATATATATACACACACACACACACTCTATGTAAGTCGAAATTTATACTGGAGGGCGGTGGAGAGTGGCATGTCTAGTCCTCTACCAATTGTTTGACATCTTTTGAAAATGTTAAGTAGAGAATCTGATCTTCACCCTGACGTCTTGTCATATTCATCGAATGCTCTCACGTCTGCTAAAATCGAGAGTTTCAACCTATTTTCTGCTGTGGAGGAGTTTAGTGTCATGCTGCTTCCTCAGAGTTGTGTGTGTGTGTGTGTGTGTGTGTGTGTGTGTATGGCGGAGGGTGGCTGAGTGAGCTATTCATGGTTTGAGTTGTGAACAGGACCTAAGGGATTGTCCCCTTCAAAAACCCTTACCTGATATAGATTGTGGCAAAAAGACTAGAATGGAAACAAGCTCTCGATGTTTTTGATCGGTTGTTTGAAATGGTTTGAGTGGTTTATTTCCGTGTTGTTACTGTAGAATGAGTCATGGGTGAATGTTCCAGTGCCGCGCGGCCTTGATGTAATATCGCTGTATTGTGTATGCAAATGTGGTTATGAGTGTGTATCGTCTATTTATTGTTTTTGAGTGGAGTGTGTGAATGCATGTGTGTATGTGTGTGTGTCCAGACAGTCCTAGAGTGAGCCAGCAGTGCAGTGGCCTCTCTGCATCCTCTGATCATATTCCTGCCTAATCATGTGTGTGTGTGTGTGTGTGTGTGTGTGTGTGTGTGTGTGTGTGTGTGTCTTTCTCTCTTGAGGTACTGCTGTCTCTCTCTCTCTCGCTCTCTCACACACACACACACACACACACACACACAGAAAGAGAGAGACAGCGAGAGAGAGAGAGAGGAATGTTTTAGCCAAGTACCTCAAGTCAGCATCAAGTTTATCAACCTCATAAGGGCTTAGACTAAACATCAGCTCATTGGGCTGACCAATATGACCAGAGTTTCTCACAATACTTAAAGATTTTAAATCCATTGTAGAGAAACTAGGTGGAATGATTCTTCAATGTAATCTCTAAAAACTATTTTTAAAAGTAGGAATGAAATTTGAGATTAAGAACTAGAGATTCGGTACAAAATTATGTTGGGCGTTCAAGTCAAACCAGGACAAATTTCTCATGAGTGAAACCGACTGACATTTGCTGAGCAGGCTTCATGCACAGTACAGTGATGAGACTCTTAGCCGCAGTAAAACATTTCAGTGTTACAAAGATTTTCAAGATGGCCGTTTGTCCATGACTTAAGTCCACTGCGGTTGTTCCTGTGAATATTCAGCAAGTGTTATACTTGATCCTTGAAAAGCGACAGATAACTCATTGACAACTTGCAGAAGAGATGCAGCTGTCTATGGGAACTATACACATAATGAATAACAAATGCCACTCGCACATTACAGGAACTCAGCATGGAGTTACGTATAGCCACATCCTCCATACAGTCCTGACCTAGCTCTAAGCCATTCCCACATGTTTGGGCCATTAAAGGAGCTCTTTGGAAGGCCAGCGTTTCAGACATGAAGCAGGCATTCCAATCATGACGTTCACGTACCGAGAAAATTTTCATGCAATTGCAGGTTCAAGTCACAGATTTCCCGTTCTTCCCGTTCTGCCACATCCCAAAAAGTTGCTATGCTGATTGAGACGTCATGTGAAGAACACTGAACTCATTGTTATGTCCATGAAACCAGTTTGAGACAACTCTCACTTTGTCACATGGTGCATTCCCATGCTGGAAGCAACCATTTGAAGATGCTAAACTCTCGCCATGAAGAGATTATACATAGCCAGAAACAATGTTCAATTAATTAATAACAGTAGGTTGTGGTGTCCAAGCGATAATTGATTGGTTGTGCCAAGAAAAAATTCCCCACACCATTACACCACATCCACCAGCCTAGAGTGTTGGTTGTCATGCTGTTGGTGGCGGTTTCTAAGCCTACCACGTGCCTCAACCGAAATCAAGACTCATCAGACCAGATGATGTTCCCTGCAGCCTCAGTTTCTCACTGACAGGATTTGAACCTTGTGGATTTCTGCTGTTGTAGCCCATCAGCTAACTGAAACGCAGTGGAAATCCCAAGGAGATCAGCAACCAGTCCGTCTGGCACCAACAACCACGCCATGTCAAAATCACTGAGACCATGTGTTTATGTTTTATGTGATCATTACCTGCAGCTCTTGCCCTGTATCTGATTGAGTTTATGCACCGCATGATTAACTGATTGGATAATTGTGTGAATGAGCAGATGCATGATCACTTCTTCCCCTGTTTAATTATCTATCAGTGAAACTTTAAATAAACCACCTGTGTCGATATCTACGGTCTGGCTGTAGCATTTATGACTCGCTATAATGTACAAAATACTGGAAATAGTATTCACCTGAAATCTGTGTTTATACGGTGGCAAGTTTATTCATCTGTGCATTTTCTTCTGGTACTCGTCACTTATCCAGGTGAAATGTTTTCGCCAACAGAAAAACAAGTAGCTAGATGTCATTTATTGGTAAGAAAATGTCTTTTATTAACCAATAGTTTCACTGGAATTTTGCCTCAGTGACTCTTACTGTTGCTTGTGACACACCTGGAAAACACAGTCCATCCTGACCACTTACAGTATATACGTCTACTTTATCTACCTTATTATTGGATACTTTCTCTACGTTTTTTTTCTACGATATTCGTGTTCTCCATGTTGACATATCTTCATATCCAATGCTTGTTTTGTGTGACTGCCAAGCGATCTATGCCCTTCACTCAGATTTCATGATGTGTGACACCTCAATGGTGTTCATATCATTTTGCGTCTTTCTTTTCAACCCCCTTTTTTTTTCTTCTCAACTTTATAGAGCAGAACTTTTTTTTTCCTTCTCCAGAACACTTGGTGATGGTTGTTGTTCATTACAGATCATTTCCAAAGCTACAGTTAGCAGGTACCAGCAAAAGCACCATTTCATGAGATTTACTACAATATCCAGCGTGACCATTACTTTGAAAAATCAATAAAAATGTGTCTATGTACTCGTGCACACACACACACACACATGCAAAACTTAACAAACAGCACACCAGAGAGGCTGAGCAGCGCCGGAGGTGCAGTTTCAGGGCTTTTAGGCCGTTCCAACGACTATTTGTTTAATCGGGGGAGTCATCTGTGTGTGTGTGTGTGTTTGTGTGCGCGCACGGATAATGGAAAGAATGAAGCTGGTTATTTACTCAGATGTTGCTCTGGTGTAGGTGTGAATCTACCCTAGACACTCTGTGGGAACGCGGCGTTCGCTTTTTTTGGTATCGGTAGTGGTTTTTTTTTTTTTTTTTTTTTTTTTTGCTCGACCAGAACACCTCTCTCTTCCCAGCACAGCCACTGCCTTTTGTTTGTACTGGATGGCAAGTTTGATTATTTATCGTTGCTGGGGTGGGAGTCGGGGGCGGAGGGAGTAGCCAGAGCAATAAACATGTGACTCAACTGTATTTTGCTTTCCACTCAGAAGGCCGCATCCTATAACAGAACTTCGGAGCGGCAGTAAAGCTTTTATTTGCATTATAAACTGAGACTCGGTCAAGAATTCAGGAATAAGACTAAGAATAAGGATAAGAAGTTAAACAGCTTAGAACGAAGATTTATATCCCTTGTTTATTATAAGTGTTTAGTTTCAACACAGTGTAGCTCTCTCGCTCACTATCAATTTTGTGTCCCTTTGTGTGCCTTTTTTTTTTCATCTTTCCACAGCTGTTTGCTTTGTCAGCTTGTTACTGTTCTCCATGTGCAACAAAATGAAACTATGTAAATTTGTTAGCAAGCACTCAGGATGAGGAGCAAAATGCTCCGTTAGTGTGCAGATATACTTGCGCTCTCTACGTTGCAGCCCAGAACACAATGTCATTTGGCTTTTATATACAGTATATATATATAAAGCTATAAATTTACTGTTTTTCCTTTACCTATTTTGTTGTTTGTTTTTCAGGCTCTACAGGTTGCAAGGCATCTCCTTCTAAAGCAGCAGCAAAGTGGGACTATCAAGTCTCCCAAAGGCAACGAGAAGCAGCCTGCATTACAGGTAGGACAGTTTCTTTGTTTTTTATTTTTAATATGTGAAGTACAGTTCAGTCTCAGTTCAGTACAGTTTGTCCTGTGATATTTTTACTGCTTTGACATAAAGAAAATACCAGACACAGATCAGATGGCACATATGGCTAAAGAATTAAAAAACTGTGTGTGAATCTATGTTTGTAACTTTAAGTGTGCATGCTCACTTTTTTTTTTTTTTTTTGCTTTTTGTGCGTGTTATTTTATTTGTGGCACAGATTGTACCAGTCTGCTTAAGATAAACAGGAAATTAAACTTGGCAGGCCGGTGGCTGTTGATTGCACATTACTACACAGCTCATGAGCTCATGCTCTGGTAGAGATATCACTCGAAATGCAACTATGGCATGATCAACCGCAGCCTGTGACACACTTCTGACGGATTCCTCTTTTAGGATTGTTTTCAGCTTCTTGGCAAGAGTCTGCGTGTGTACTGTGTGTGTGTGTACTGTGTGTGTGTGTGTGCGTGTGTGCGTGTGTGCGTGTGTGTGTGTGTGTGTGAAGACGAATGTGAATGAATGGGTGTAACCTCTAACCTCACAGATCTGATAGCTTTCTTGACTATGTAACTAGTACCACCTGTTTTCAAAAAATAAGCAGTATATTCTATGATGGCTTTATTTTTTTGGTCTTATAAAAGCATTCATTGAATCCCTACAAGTTTTTATTCCCCAGGCTTTTAGCTGTACCTCCTACCAACAGCAACAGGAAGCGCTGTAGAGCAGGCGGCGCTCCTCGCCCCCCCGCACCCCCACCCCCAGTCTCAGCTCTGGGGCTTCTATTTGTCTAGCCTTTGTCATGCAAAACAAATCCGGCCCTCTTTATTTCCCCATCCGCTATCATTTTTAAACAAGTCCAACTTGCAATGTCTGATTCAATATTTGCGCTCGTTTCAGGCCTCTTCTTTCTCCTCTACACACTCTCTGTCAGATCTTTATCCCTGTTTGAACAAGGAGGGTGTTGTTTGTTTCACAGCAAAAATAGCAAACGACTCCAGGGCATATTTGGTAATTAATACCCAACGCTCCTGCTTATATGCGTCTATAGAGTACGTCTAATAATGTCTCCATAGGGTGGGAGGGTTATTATTTTTTTTTTTAACGACCACGCATCTTTAGTGCCTTATTAAGCTTTGTGATGATGTGTCTTGGGGAAAGAAATGGATACAATATGGCTATGTTGACCTTTCCATTGTGTGCATATTTGTCGGGATGTGGATCAAACCAAAACCTTCTTCAAGTCTGGTGTGTTGGAGGTCATGAGAAGTAGACTGTGGTGGCCAGGACCTTCTACCCATGAGAAGAAGGCACCAAGCCCTATTTAAAATTCAAATTTATTAATAAATACAGAGACCACAGTCAACCTGACACTCAGGCCACTGAAGAGACAGCTTGGCTCTGTGCATGCACGCGTTTGCTGTGTTTTTTTTTTTTTTTTTTTTTTTTTACCCCATCAAAGGATGCGTCCTCTCTGCGTGGTGTAGTGTAGTTGCTAAGCAGCCGGTAAATGACTTGATCTATGGGCTTGATCTAAAAAATAATAATTCAGGGATCGCATTTCTCCTTGCGTTAGGCAAAAGTGCAAATGAATGCGAGTCTCTCTGCCGTTCTAAACCTTCGCTTTAATTGGGTTTGTTGTTCTGCTCATATCATCCATGCACATCACATTGTTTAGAGAGTCTCCTGGTAATACACCAGTCACTTAATTAAGACCTTAAACTGAAGCTGTTTAATAAAACAGCCTAACATAATTATCCATATAGTGAGTGCATTTTTGATGGGAGAATCCCTGCTTGTTGAACTGTAGCAGATAAAAAAGGAAAAAAAAAAAGTTAATAATTTTTGATCCAGTTCAGTTTTTGAGACAACATTTTACATTGTGTTCTGTTCCATTTCCTTAAGGGTTGAAGAATCGAGACAAGTTTGCACTGGTGTGTTTATAACTGAAAAAAGGAAAGAAAAATGTGCGCTGGCTGCACATGCATGAGAAACTTCAGCACCGCTAAAGATTTTCTTAGCAAGTGCAGACGTCTCGAGTAATTCTAAAGTTAGCAGATATTTTACATTACAAGATTATTTAGAGGAATAGAAATTTTACCATTTCAAGAAATAAGCAAAATTGTCCGTCAAGAATGTAAGACCAATATGTAGAAATTAGCTTAGTAATATTCATTCATCTAATTAACAGAAATATTGTTTAAATTTGCCTAAATTCAAGAAGATTTTACTTGATATTATGTGGTGTTCATTTATTTTTATGTCTTTTTAAATAAGATTTTCCACCCAGCTTTGTTGGAAAAACAACCGTAAAATACAGTACATGAGAAATTGGACATAAGACTTGTGTAACGTGTCACTAATTTTGTGTCATTGTGACTCAATAGCCAGAGTACATCCCTGATGTGATGTTAAATGACAGAAAAATATCTTACCTCTGTACCTGCAGCCCCGGTAGAGCACCTTTAAACACTTGGCATTCCAATGATAGGTGATAAAACACTGGCAGTGTGCCCTCCTGGCTTACCGGAGACGTTCCCTTATACTTCGTTGCTGCAATATCTGATCAACGGGTGCATCATCTATGAGTAGATGATATGACAATATGTGAAAATGTGAGTAAGTGATATGAGTATTATTTCACTATTCCACATATTCCCTGATGAACAATATGTTACAAAAATTTATAAGATTTTGAAGATTTTCTAGCAATGCACAAAAAGTTTGCTGCATTTATTCAGTATCCACAAATATGTATATTGTACACTACCATTCAAAAGATTTGACACACCTTCTAATTCAATGGTCTTTTCAGATTTTTGTTTCTTTCTACATTGTAAAATAATGCTGAAGGTCTCCAAAATATGCAGTAATCTCATTTTAATAGTTAGTAACAGTATTGTGCTTAATCGGTTTTGCAAATACACTTGACAAACTGGCAGTTTTTAAATTTATTTAACTTTGATAACTTTAATATATATAAATATACTCACACATATCAGCTATAACTTATAGCCACTGGAGGCGTGACATGAAATACCATTTATTTATTTATTTATTTTATTTTATTCCCATAATTTAGTCGTTTCCAATTCCCACTCTTCACTAGCTCCCACATTAAGGCTACTTCTATGGGAGGGCCAAAGCCGAAACTTCCGAATCACATGACGCCAGCCCACTGCGTCTTTTAGACCTGCTCGTTCACACACCGTTGGGGATGACATAACAGCTTTGTCAACGCTATCCGCTCCTTGCACTTAAGTGAGATCACAGATGCCCATGACCGGCTGTAGAACCGTGATTGATGTGAGAGCGCTAAGTGCCTCCCATCCCACCCCGCTGAGAGAGCTCGGCCAATCAGCTCTCTCTAGACCCCCGGCTGCGAGAAGCTACAGCATCGCCCGGGAATCAAACTAGCGATCTCCAGGTGATAGGGCGAGCACTTTACCACTGCACTTTACTCCTCAGGGGCTGTGATATGAATACCATGGATTGTCCCAAAACAGTGACTCCTGTCAACAAGTGGAATTTCTTCAATGGTGTTGAAAAGTAACCAGTAAACTAACCAGGATGTAGTATTTAGCTAAATAGTGGCTATGATAGGAAGGTGTCAGAACACAGTTCATTGCTGCTTGCTGTGCATGAGGCTGTGTACCTGCAGCCCCGGTAGAGCACCAGTGCTAAACCCTGTTTGAAATGGAAAACAACGTGGGCATTCTTTCTTTAACATAAGGGTAATGTGTGTAAATAAATGGTAGTTGCACTCCAAAAGGTTTTTGAAAGTTGTAGTTACTAGTCACCCTTTTGATTGGACTAATTTACTCAACAATGCTAACACACAGCTTCCACCTTGACAGGCTGACGGACTGACGCGTGCAAGACTCATCAAAAATGATAACTACCAGAAAAAACTGACACAAGTAATTAAAAGAAATATCCACAGCATATTCCTGCCATACCTACAGCAGAGAGAGAGAGATAGAGAGTGAGAGAGAGAGAGAGAAAACGAGTGCAACTCCCTCTTTGCTAATTACGGTTATCACCGAAATGCTAGGGTTTGAGTCATTAGTTCCATGTGCATTTAATTAGAGGCAGTCTGAAATTGGATTTAACTTATTACTTTTTCATGGATCACTCTCTTGTCATCACTTCAAATTGGATTGCAGCCCCAGGTAACTAATTATGCCCGCCACAGGATCAGGAGTGGAGAAATAGGTAATTAGAAACAACACTTGCAGACCCTCGTTGATAGTCCACCCTCTCCATGGAACGAGGAGAAAGAAGAGGGGGAAGAAGAGAAAGCAAAAAAAGAAAGAGTCGAGAAAGACAGCACGGTTAACCGCGTGGCACCGCACGGCGCGGCGGGAAAGCAGGCAGCGCCTACCGAGGATTATATGACACGCAGCTGCGTTGATGACGTTCCATTGACGGGAGGGAGACCACTTCCGGTGAAAAACACTCAGCTTATCCCAGTTTGGAATAATGGTCATTTTTCTGTATTTTTTTTTTTTTTTACATGATTGAATATGAACTTCTCTTTTATAAATTTACCTGACAGCAGTCCTGACGTTCCTACTGTACATGAGCATGGGCTTTTCATGGTTGGTCTAGAGAATTAAAGAACAGGCCTGTGTACGTGTAGGTGTAGGTATCCATGCTAAGACAGGAGCGGTTTGTTGCTTTAGTCAAAGTGCAGCACGTTGTATGCATTACTTTTGGCAACTGTCTCTCAAGCATGTGCACAAAATCTTGCATGAAGCTTTCCATTTTTACATGAACATAAAGATAAACAATAAGGAGCCTTTATAAATAAGTTATTCTTAGCTCTTCTTGTCTCCTGGATACTGGTACACCTGAAAACCAGGAAAAGCAAATAAAAAAAAAATTTTCCCTTTTTATTTTTTTTTTATTTTTTTTATAAATGAGGTTTTATGACTTCCTTCCTGAGTGAAGGCAAAATGATTTGCAGTACAGTGCATATTGCATTCATATTTGTAGGCGAAAAAGGCTGCAATTGGCAATGTGATGATTTTTTCCCTCAGCAAATGTCATTTACAAATGGCTATTTTAGCAAACTAACATCTATATATTTTCCCGGCAGTTACACTCTGACGGTGGTCTCTGTCTTTCATGACCATATAGAGTTTCCACCAGGCCAAGTGGGGTCAAATGATAATGTCCTTTCATGAAGATGGAAACCGAGTATATTTACCGCACCCTCCCACACACACTTCTTTATAGAGCGCTACATGACACGGTGCTGTGGCCTGACTCAGTCCTTTTTTTTTTCACTCTATTCTTTTTTGTCATAGACCCATGGCATTGTCCTGACACATGTACACCACGGTGCTGCAATCTGTAAGCCATTAGCAGTGCGGTTTGCTGGGGTTCTCTGGAGCTGGGCCAGAGCTTCCAGACAGATCCAGCAGCACCGACTTACTCAGTCCAGCTGAGGAGAGGCCGGCGAGAGGATACGAGGAAAGAAAGTTAAAAGAATGACATAACAGGGCTGATCTTGATCCGTATAATGCAAGTTGACCTATCCCATTTTTACTTGGTATTTATGACATTTTTTAATCTTTTAATGTTAATCGTCCATTTCTGAATAGAGACCAGAAGCTTCATTTCTGAATGAAGGCATCCAAAGCACAGATATACAATAGAAACTAGAGATGGGGGGGTCGATTCAGTTATACATCTCGATTTCTTTGTGTGGTGTTTCATGTATCGGCACACTGACTTTTACTTATTATTTTTTTTATCCTATAGGAGGTGTGCTCTAAACTACTCACAGATTGGCAGACAGCATAGCATCCTGTAGGGGATGTTATAACAAAAATCTAAAATAATAATAATAATAAGCACACTTCCAGGGTTGAGGGTGCGATTCCCGCCTCAGGTCTGTGTGTGTGGAGTTTGCATGTACTCCTCGTGCTTGGTGGGTTTCCTCCGGATACTCCTGTTTCTTCCCACAGTCCAAAGACATGCGATTAGGGTAATTTGGCCCATAGAGTGTGTGTATGTGTGTTGTGTTTGCCCTGCGATGGATTGGCACCCTGTCCATGGTGTCCCCTTGGATAGGCTCCAGGCCCCTACGGCCCTGTACAGTATAAGAGGTATAGAAAATGAATAAATGATTGACTAATAATGAAATCACATGGGGATATTTAAAAAAAAAAAAAAAAAAAAAACTTTAATACGTAGAAGAAATTTGGGTGGTCTGAACCCTTAAAATCTGCCTTTAACTTCCTGTGTTTTTTTTTTACTATTTTTAAAAATACAAGATGTGAAAAATAAAAATGACAGCAATTTAAAAAATTTTAAAAATATCACACAAATCTTGGATTTTGAAATTTTGAATTTCGACGTATTTCAGTGAGTGTCTTTTAATGATTAAGAAGAAATAAGAATTTTGAAGGTTTGCTTTTTCATTTCTGAGAAGAACCTTAGGGTTATGGTTGGATGTAGTACACCAGTTCTTAGTCCCTCAGAAGACAAACATGTGTTTTGGGTGCACATTTGAGTGTATTGTACATCTCCTCTCAACATCCCAGTGACACTTTCCCCGAGCGCTCCATCTGGGACTGTACCAGCGCATCATTTCCCCGCTCATTGTTTAGCCTTGTCACATTGTACCAACGCATTACGCTTAATGCGAGCGGCACATCAGGGACTGTTCTGGACGCCTCTATCGGCAAAAAGTCATCTCACACTCAGATCACCATCAGATTACTGTCGCCTCTTAAAGTCGCAGTGCCATTCTCAAGACCTTTTCATTTCATCCGTAATGATTTCTTCCCGCAGCGTTCCAATAACGCATATCTCCTAACACCCCACCACTTCTGTTCTTTCCTCAAGTACCGCTGCGTTTGTCCTGCCACTCTACACAAAGAGCGTCCCCGTTTGTAAGAGCGATTTTTGTCTGTGCTCCAGGGGCCATTTGTGAATAGATATACACAGGTGTTTATCTGGCTAACAGGGTGTTGTGTGTTTAAGGGAGTGTCGGATGTGATTGTATAGTGAAACGGATCAGATGGCTGGCAGAGGTTAGTTGAGATACTTGCGACCGAAATACCAGCTGTTGTTCAAGGAGGTTTGTGGGTGTGACACAGTCACAGGTCATGGTTAAGTAGGGTGTTTCAAACACACATAAAGAGAGAAAAAAATAAACTATTCTTGTTTGATCACTACTGTCTGTCACTTTGTCATTGCAGCTCTCACTATGTGTGTTTGTGTGTTTCTGTTTTTTTTTCCGCGATCACTTTTTCCTGTCAGTAGTACATCCCCTGAGGTTGCCAGCTGTCAGTAGACGAAAATATTAGCGAACAGTCATCACTGCACGCGTTAAACGTCCTGACTTGTGGTGTTTGGTTTGTCATTCTATAATTCGGAGAACATTTCAAGTGCAAAAAAAAGTTTTTTTTTTTCTCATGAGAATAAATAGTGATTCAGATTAATAAATTTATTCAGTGCAACATATCTGCGAGATGCTAACCTTTAATATACAGTAAATAGTTTTCTCGAAATGATTATGTACACTATCCGGTAACATTGTTTTTTATTTTTCTTAACACTATACACTATATTTTTCTTAACTCTGATGTGGTTTTTTCCTTTTTTTGGTTCATAATTTCAGTGGTAGGACTCGCCTACGTCTTGTTTTAATCAAAAGATGAACATTATATTTGAACAAATAATTAAATTAAAATCATAAAGAATTTTCATCATAACAGTGTAGGTAGCACAGCAGACGGTCAGTTAGTATACTCAGTGACAATGAGCTATTATCGATATAACATTTCAAAAACTGAAAGAAGATTTACCACAGTGTGTGTAAAATGAAAGCCACAGAGAAGAAAGAGATCAAGTGATGCGGGTCACTTGATATATTTAACTTGTTTAAATGAGAAACTCAATTTAAAAATATAATTTTTTGTATTTTGAAATAAAATTTTAAATACTTTTTCTTAACTCTTATTATTTTGAAACAAGGAAATCGTCAATTGCCGGTAAAATATGATAATTTTCAAGAAAAAATTTAGAATAAATATACTTATCATCAACAGGCCAGGAATGTACCCCAAATCATAGAATAGTTTGTCCATAATACAACAGTGAGCTCCTACTGACTTGAGTCCTGTTGTACAAAATGTCAAAGCGTGCATCTGAATTTCTGTCTGTCTATTTATCTATCTATTAATGCTGTCTGAACTTCTTTTTCAAATATGGTGGCATGTGGATTTTTATTAAATTTTTTCTCTTAAAAATAGGAATTTTTTATTTATTTTTTTTTGATAAGGCTTCCAAAAATAGCATATGAGTCAATAACGTGCACGCTATGAATCAATCACATTGTAATGAGGCAAACAAAATTTCCCCACCCACCCAATTTATCCTGTACGGCACTGAGCAAAAAAGAAAAAGAAAAGAAGAAAAAAAACCTCCTGGTTTGACTAAGCGAAAACCACAGGTGAGCGAGAACTTGAAGAAAGCCGAACTTCAGTTTCTGGTCCCGTCAGCAAACGGCTCGCCGAGAAAACTATGATTTTAATATTGTATTGCGAAAAACCCAACGGTTTGGCTGGTTTGTGTCATCGGTTGTTGTAAAGATCGGAGCTGTACAAGTTGATCACTAAAGGGAGAACACAAGAAACAGAGCGCTTATTATCCCGGCTTCTTTCTTTAATATTAGTCCAGTTATTATATTTACAAGATGTACATGAGGTTAACAAAAAACCCTTTTCATGTATTTTCATTGTTCAGAAGACATTTTTTACACAGACCTACTGTACATTTGAAATCTTTCTAAATAGTGAGTTTAGTACCTGTTATATTTTCTTCATATTGTTAATTTCTGTATTTTTTTTTTTATTTTTTTTTATTATTATTATACTGTAAACCTATATGAAGTAATCCATTCTTTGAGCAGGTGTGGCCAGACTTTCAAATGGGTATGTATGTGCGTATGTGTGTGTGTGTGTGTGTGTGTGTGTGTGTGTGTGTGTATATATGTGTGTGTGTGTGTGTGTGTATGT
>JAQMYG010000036.1:24408902-24422239 GCA_030014215.1 Clariallabes teugelsi | reverse complement strand
GGCCACAGTTGTAAATAAGAAACCTGTTCTTAATCTGTCTTGCCTGGTTAAATAAAGGTAAATAAAAATAAATAAATCTGTCCGGATTTATTTTTACGTTTTTTTTAAGGTAAAGTGCAGGTTAATTTGTTTTATTTTTACTTTATATTTTGTATAAATAATTTTTATGTATTTATTTCTTTGGGCTGTAGAATGAATAATTTGAGTTTCCATTATTTCCTATGGGAAAATTAAATTTGGTTTACAAGTGTTTGGAACACGAGCCCACTTCCGGAACGAATTATGCTCGTAATCCGAGGTTCCACTGTAATAATAATAATAATAATAATAATAATAGGTTATTTTTTTCAACTTTTCCCCAAACCTGTAAAGAGAGAGAGAGAAACGGAGAGAGTGAAGAAATGGCAGAGCATGCGAGCTCATCTCTCTCTCTCTCTCCCTCTCTCTCTCTCTCCCCCTCTCCCTTGTACTGTATACACACGCAAACTTAAACTCAGTTGAGATGCTTTGGTTTTGTTGAGTTTGAAAGTGCGCTGAAAAGCACAAAGTGAAGAAAGACTGGAGCTCAGCAGAAATTCTGCGTGCCTCCCAAGCCTTTTAAACTGACTTGGCAGCAATCACTAAACAGAGACATGTTCTGCGCATTTCAAATGTACCAATCGCATCTCGCAAAATGTCTGACAACTCGTCAACAGCGCTAATAATGTGTGACGTGCTACATACGCAGCTACGCTTATTTCAGGTTGTGCTGTTTTTTTTGTGCTGAATGGAAGATTTTTCCAGCTTTATTTGTAGTGTCTGTGGTGAAGTCTTTAACACTATGGGCTTCGTGCGTTTTTGTCAAGTAATCCTCGTTATGACCATTTAGATAAGTTTTTATTTCAGCATTACAGTGTTTAAAAAGAACCCCATTTTTTTTATTATCCACCCATGACATATTTTGCATCCCAAGATGATACAAAGTAGCTCAATGAGGGAAACCTTCCTAATCTGGCAACATGACCTTTGGCCTTTACTGTGTAAATTATTATTATGTTCTACGTCAGTTCATTGTTACTGTATGTGCCCATCAGTCACTGCTCCTGCATGCAGTTGTTCCGGGTTTAAAGTGATCGGTATGGGTCGCTATGGTCGACCTAATTTTTATGGTACGAGCACGCTCAGACATGACCCCTTACATTTCAGCAAAATTTATAGAAGTGGGTGCATGTCTGAAAGGGGTTTTACTCTCTCTTTCTCTCTCCCTCTCTCTCCCTCTCTTTTTCTCTCTTTCTCTCAATGTATTTCTCTCTCTTTTTTTTCCCTTCGCCAAGTCAGAAGCTGGACGGCTTGTTGGTCATGTGATCTGTGGCGCCCCTGACCATCATTTGATCCCTTTCAAAAGAGAATGAAAAGAGAAAGTCTGGGACGATGGAGGGGAGGGAAAGTAGGGAGACTAAGACATAGAGAGAAAACAGAAAAAGAGAGAGTGAGACAGGTAGAGTGAGACAACGAGAGAGAGAGAGAGAGAGAGAGAGAGAGCTCTATTATCCTCGTCAAATATCAGCATTGTGTCATCGCAGTAATGAGTCTCCTTTATCACTTAGATCTCACTTACTAATGCACCTCTCTCTCTCTCTCTCTCTCTCTCTCTCTCTCTCTCTCTCTCTCTCTCTGCCTAAAACAAACAACCTCTTAGTAAGATAAGGCGAGAAAGGGAGGACGAGGTGGAGTTGCTTAGGTAATATGCAAACAGAGTATTTGTGCAGTCTTGTTATTGTTTGTTCGGGGCACTGTTAAAAAAAAGAAAATGAGTGCCCAGAATGCTTTTCACCTAGTCATGGCAGTGTAATGTCTGGTTCAGGATACTGACCCAGGCTCCTATTAGTTCTCAATACTTTTTCGGTTATTTTCAACATATATGGCTTGAAGATTGAATTTTACACAATATTGTTTTTTATTATTATTTGTTTACATGTAAGTATGTGGATGATGAACGGTATTTAAATATTTGCTCTTATGACTGCATATGAAGGACAAATGAATATATAAAAGGAAAAGTTATATTTACATTGTTCATATCTCTAAGAGTTAAGATGCGAGAAAGCTAGATTATATCCAGAGGGGAATTTCTTAAGTAGCAGCCACACACTGTTCCTAGACGTCTCTATATGGACTTATGATGTTTCAAACACCAGAGCAATGTTTTTGACATATTTTCTTCTGAAATGCTAATAATATTAGCCATAGCATGAAGGTTGACTTCATCGTTCTCATCTTCTCACCGTATTTACTGGCGGCTTGCAAACGACCTAGATGCATATACTGTCACCTGCTGTATTGGAGAGCATAAGTACAAAATTGTAAAAGAGGACAGACAATAATAATCAAAATAATAATAATAATAATAATAATAATAATGTGAACTCTGGCCAGCAGGGGGAGTGTCGAGGGGGAGCACTTGTTCCCAGGGACGGTACGAATCAATTGTGCCTACAATTGAAACTGCTCCGTGTGTGTTTGTGTGAAACAAATAAAGAGAAAGAGAGACCTGGCCTATTTGCCACATTTTCTGCCTCACTGTTTGAAGTTATTGATGACCTTTTTGCTTTCACACCCCAGCAGACTTGTTCATGCTTCAGCAGGCCAGCCTTTCCAGAGGCCGAGATCTAATCTGTTCAATGTTCAGCAAAAGTAGTTAGCGCTGCCATATGAGTGATGAGTTAAAGCTTCTCATGTGCAAGCCAACGTGTGTTGAGATAGCAGACGTTTCCTCCTCTATTCAAACCTCTATTATAATTTTTTTATAATCATCTAATAATAGCGGTACACATGCAGCGAAATAAAGTGCTTTTGGAAGAAATCGGGACAAGAAATTCTGACATCACTTTCTGTAAAGGTTTTATTGAGATTTTATAGCTTTGTCATTTCTGCGCTTTTTGTCTTTCACTGAAAAATCAAACGTCCAGTAAAATTTAGCCTGGAAGTTTTGTCAGCTGTGTATGATGTCCCTCTCTGTCCTTCTCTTTTTTCTTTCTCTCTCCCCCTTCATTCCTGCTCCTTTTTTATTGTTGCCAAACACCTCGTCTGAACAGCTGTTGGTGTTGTTAGATGCAGTCCAACTAGCAGAAAAGTATCATCTCTCGTTATCGCCCAATTAATAACAGTGTCTCACTTGCGGTACCAAGACCTCCCTGACGTCAGGTTGTGAGTGCGTGAAAGCGTGAAAGTGTCTGTGCACTTGTTTATCATCAATAAGTTTTCATTTAATCTGGTGTCTGGATTCATTTGAATGGCATCTAAAAAAAACTTACTTTAACTTTAGCGCCTTTTAAAAACAAGCTTTGAGACAGTCAAGCAACATAACGAGCATTTCTCATCTAATATAAAAATAAAACTTCTACCACCCAAACACTCGTGTACTTTATTTACCGCCATGAATACAGTATGGCTGAAAGTTTGATTCCGCTCATGGAGCACTTATTCACCGTCTTTTGAGATTCACACCTTTAAATTGGAAAAGGTTAAAACATATATATGTGTATGAGCAGAAGACTGAAAAACAGTGGAAACATCTTAAACATCACTTTAGGGGTAAAGGAGCGTAAGAGAATAGCTGGGGAGAGAAAGAGATGGAGAGGGAAGGAAATGATGTCTGACCTGCTCACTCAGTCAGACACCTGCATTAGCCATGTTCTCCCAGGTGCTTCTGCGAGGTGTGTGCGCGTGTGTCATAGCCCCTTCCACTCTATTACCTGCCTTTCATTGCGCCGTGTGTGTACACGCTCCCCGAGCCAAAGCCAGCTCTCATCCCCCCGCCTCCCATCAGTTTAGTTGTCCAGGAAAGGGCCATGGGACGGCAACAAGACAAATTTGCCGTTAATACGGAGCCAGTGAACGAGTCCTGTCGTTGATTGATCATTCAGCAGCGTGGCAGTGCTTTAATAGCTCCTGTAGCATTCAGAGAGGAATATATTTTAGGCCTAAGGGCTGCATATGAAAGACACGGCGATCAGAGACACGTAAGCGAGGGGAGGTGGTGAAGGTCTTCGCCTGATGGAACAACAAACTAATAGTTGTGTCACATTGGGCCCCCAATAGAGCACTGTAGCACGGCACAAAAAAAACGGCACAGCCGGCCACTTTACACAGCCAGAGCCACCGGGTCATTTTTTTGCCTGCCGATGATGATGATGGTTGGCGACTGATGCGGTTATGATCCTTAAATCAACTTTCTGCTCGCTTGAACAGGGTCACAGGGAGTATGGGGAGGTACAAGGACGGGAAAGGTTGAAAGAGGGAACAGTGCTCCCTCGTCCAGGCACGTCGCCGCTACCTGCCGCGGTAAAAATGTAGTCGCACCACTGGTAATCAATCAAGCCTGGCGCGGACATACATTTTTTAAAACGAGGGCTGTGTATCTTTTGGCCTCTAATGAGCAAAAGGAGTGGGAAGAGGTTAGTCTGAAAAATGGCCAACCACCATAGACGCAGTAATCCGGGGCTAAAAAAAAAAAAGATGAATTCAGGGTCAGGAACTGGGTTTATATTAAATACAGGATGCCATGTATTCTTCAGGAACTGGGTTATTGAATAATGGTAAGGGGTTAATCAGATTGTTGCGGTGGTTTTGCGCACAAACCGAGGTTGGGATGAGATTATTTGGCCAGTGGCAAAAAAGCTTAGACGCTGGATGATTAATACACAGGTGGAATTATAAATGGATCAGGTTGACTGAAAAAAGGGGCAATAAACACAGAAAGAAAGAAGGGTAGCAGGAGGGAAGGCGGGGTCAGGAGAAGAGGCCCATAGTGTCAAAGACATCTTCTAAAAATACACACCACGCTGTCGAAGTGCAGGCAAAACCCAGGACACACTATGACTGTGACCTTCGCTTACTGATTACCTTCACCATCAGCTATTACAAACACTAACGATGGGGGAAAAAAATACACACACACACACACACACACCGAAAAGCACAATCATGTGAAGCGATGCATGTTCGCATTCGCAACAATATCTCAGATGCACCACGTGAATAACGGCCGAGCAGGGGTGGCAAAAAAAAAAAAGAGCAGCAAAAGGACACACCCGGTATCCACGGCAGCACAAAGATGTTTCTCAGAACGTGGAAAGGTTATTGATTGGTCCCACAATCATTTCTGCTGGCTCTTTGATATGCAAACGATCTCGAGTGAATTTACAGCAGTACTCTCAGACTCATTTCACAGTTCTTAGTGTCTCTGTCTCTCTCTCTCTCTCTCTCTCTCTGTCTCTCCAGAGCTTTCCTCGCCTCATTAGCCCACTGTTCTCCATTACCGACATAATTAAAATCTTTAGTAGCTTATCAAATTCAAAATATTTTCTGCTGATCGCATTGAGGTCTTCAACTCGCCAGTTATTTTGCCACAAAAGGAACAAATTAAGACTAAGCATTTCTGGTCCGTGCGTGTATCACAATTAAACGGGAACAGTTATGGCATCTGCCAAGAAAGAGAGAGGCTGATTAAAGACAGGAAATAAAAATTTACCCAATAATTCAGATAAGCAAAGGGTAAATCATCTTCCTTTATATTTTGAAAATCGATTCAATTAATAGGCAATGGGTTCGTCTTGCAAATCTTCTTGCCCTTTATTTTTTAGCTCCAAGTACACACAGGTCTCCAGCTAATCACTGGGTACGAACATATGTATGTGTGTGTGTATATATATATATATATATATATATATGAATCACTAGCTATTGTTAATGCGGCATCTCAGTTCAGTCACATTTAACTTGGTCATGGGCAGCGATTTAATGGTACAAAGAGGTGTGTGTGTGTGTGTGTGTGTGTGTGTGTGTGCGTGTGTGCGTGTGTGTGTGTGTGTGCGTGTGTGCGTGTGTGCGTGTGTGTGTGTGTGTGTGCTGGTCAGGACAAAAAATAGAACATCAGTGGGACATTTTTAAATGCAGTTTAAGTTATGTGTGTGTGTATATGTGTGTCAATTAGGCAGTGCAGAGCTTTAAGTATTTTGCACATTAACGTGCTTTTCAGAATATTACCCCAGGGGCTTTTTGTTTCCTGTCCGCTTTTCTGCTCTCTCCATTTTTTCTCTGTGAACGATTGTTTTAACGTGTTAAAAACGTGCTACTGTGAACTTGCTCCCGTGTCTCAGAGGATAATTCAGATTTCACGCCTTGTATGTATGTTAATTATTTACTTTATGCATGAAATGCACAAGAATACACAAACACGCTCAGTGAAATCGAGAGAGAGAGAGAGAGAGTGCGCGGTACGAGTGCATCTCCTGACGCTCGCTTGTAGTGGAACAATTCCTAATTAATACGCTCCTTTGTTTACTCAGCCGCTTGTTTTTTTTTTTTTATTTAATTACAGCATGAGTGGAAGTGGATTAGCCCATTAATTGATTTAATTATCCAATTTGTTTTGTGGCAGGCGTGATTCCAGCTGAGCTGCAGCAGCTGTGGAAAGAGGTGACGGGCATGCACGTGAAGGAGGAGAACAGCGCCAGCAACAACGGCCACCGCGGACTGGACCTGTCCTCCGCCTCCCCCGTGCCTCCCAAAAGCAGCCTCCTCAACCAGCACGTCACGACAAACGGCCAGTACAGCAGCCACGTGCTCAAGCGAGAGAGGTAAGAGAGCTTATTACTGTCGGCCGTAATGAGAGGCGTGTTTTTTTTTTGTTTTTTTTTTCCCCATAAGGAGCCTTGCAACCTTTACGTTTACCACTGAGACACGTTACAGTTACTTGAGCTGGTTATTTTTCTCTTCACGCTAATAACCTGTTCTGTCTTTCACAGCTGGCTTTAATAAAACCTAAAGTTCAGTGTAAACATCTGGGTACCATGTGTCCTGACCCAAGCCAGACTAAAATAGCAGAGTTATAGATAGATATCTTCTTGAGGCAGTGGGCGTTTTCATTTGATTCTTTTTCTTGGTATATTTTTTTTGTTAGGGAAACACATTAGCATTTGCCACCTCTTTCCTGCCGTCTTTGACTAAAGCAAACAGACTCTACTTGTTTCCACGTTCAAGATTGCAGAGCCTTCAGGGGAAGCGCATTTTGATGGACAGCTACCCATAAGGCTTGGCCTAGTAACTATTAATTTGTCGTTAGTAAGTACCTCACTCTTTTCATTAAGGGCACAAGCTCTGCAGGCCAATTCAGTCTTCAGGGAGGGGAAGCGAACACCTGGGAGTCCGTGGCTATTTCTGCAGCTAGATTACTGCAATGGGAATAGGCCCACTTCCTTATTAATTACCAGCTTACGTCGATAGACTTCACTGTTTGTGTTTGACTCAAAGTACTCATGAATACACAGCCATGTGGTCTGACTTCTGTTTGTTAAGTAAGACTTGAATTAACCTCGAAACACTTTTTTTGATTACTTCAGGTCTGGTACTGTCATAATTGTAGCTCCAAGTTAAATCAGAGGTTAAATAAGAAGAGACAAGGAATAAAAAAAAACAACAAACAGGCATCTATTTTGTATTTTAGCGCTGTAAGGGCGCAGGCCATCGTTTCTGAAGGTTGGAAAGGTTCTTTATGCAAAGGCTTGACATCATCCTGACATCGTGATTTATTTGGAAAAACGTCGCTGTGTCTTTGAGGAAGAAATTAATTTGGCGTGTAACGCGTTCACTTGTTTTTATCTGCCGAGGCCTGATCCCTGAACTGCTTGTGAGAAGCCTCAAGGCGACGTGAGCTCATTCGTTCCCTCGCTCTTTCTCTCTCTCTCTCTCACACACACACACACACACACACACACACACACACACGCGCGTTCATGCTCGGCTGTTCACAACCTGTGAAAGTGATTCAAATGAAAAACACAAGTTAATACTTCAAATCCAGGCCTGGCTGAAAGGAGAGGGAAGTTCGCACAATCCCATTTTCAGGTTAAGTGAAGGGAACTGAAGACAATGTCACAATGGCCGAGGCTCCAGACTTTCCTCGTAGACTCATTTATTTATTACAGTGTACAGTGAATAAGAAGGATTTTCACAGTACACACTAACACACGTGTTCACTAACCAGCCATTACTGCGCACAGGTGTGTCGTTATAGGACAATAATCAGCAGCATGGAGATACTGTAGGTCTTTACTTAACGATTACCAGTCCTAATTTGTGAATTTATGATGTCATCTTTTTTTACTTCCTGGTATCGCTTACATTGTTGCAGTTATAAACTAACCTCTGTGAGGCTCTCTCTCTTTTTTTTTTATCTCCTGAAGATCATAAGATTTAAAAAAAAAAAAAAAAAAAAAAACTCTTCGTGTTACAGAGAAGCCCTGTATTCTGAAGCATCGCCCATGACCGATCCTCCTTCTGTAAAGGTTAAACAGCTCCCAAAATATCTTTCACTATTATTGCTTTCGTATAACAGTGAATTATTAATACGTTTATTATCAATCTTAGATTCTATAAATGTCCACCTGTGAAATAGTTATTACTCCAGAAATACAGAAATGCACATAGATATGAATAATTCGGATATTGGTCGGCACTACAGTCAGAGTTGTGCTATAAATCTAAACAGCTTGCTTTTTTTTTTGCATTTTTCTTACACAAACAATAAACAATCAAATAAATAAATAAATAAATAAATAGGGGGAACAGAAAGGCTGTTCACAAGCTATAGGAGCTCTAGAAGCTGAGCCTTCTTTGAAGCATTGGAGAAGACGGGAGTAAAGGCTCTCTCCCTCTCTCCCTCTCCCCGACACGTGCCGTCGGAGATTAAAGAAGACGTCAACAGCAGTTTAACGCAGGGCAGCATGAAGAAGGCGCTCTGCCGGCTGAATATGCAGCGAGCATCTCAGATCTGTCAGAAGAGCGAGCAGGTGATCGCTCTCTCGCTTGTCTCCCGCACTCGCTCACTCACCATTTCTGTCCAAAGAGAGCACCGTGCAGAGACGGCCTTAACAAAACATCATGATCACGCTAAAACTCGTTAGGGCGATTTATAGAACGTGATTACTACAGTACCTCTGCTCTTTGGCGGAGTGTTGCATTTTTGTTTGTTTGTGTGGAATGATGCAATAACATGCGTCAAGTTATTCCATCTGCTTTAACTTTAGGCAATGAGACTGAGATCTTAAACTCTCTAAACCTTAGCTGAACCCAGTAGGAGTTAGTTCAGGTGATTTATAAAGACTTGTTCACAAACAGAAAAATATGTCCTCTTCTACATCCTGATGAGCTTTTGACTTTTTTTTTATTATTTTTTTTCATGTCATGCAACAGCCAGCAGGCACTGAGTTGGTGGACCTGCTCCCTCCAGTCCTGCCCGGATCGTTTTCCTCTCGGCCCGTTAAGTACCATGTAGTTAGGTTCATGTGTCATATAAAAATCTGGCCAGTCACTGCGACGCCTGCAACTAAAACCTTAAGTGCATCCACAGGCGTCGTTCGCTTGCTTTTCACTTCCGTCTTAAAGGAAAGGAGAAGAAATCCAATCGCTCAGCACACGTTTTAGATGCGGCCAGCTCCTGCTTTTAGCAGCCTCGCTGCTCTCCCAGTGGTGCCGGCCGTGGAGACGAGGCACTCACACACACCCAAATATGATAAAAGCCTTCAACGTGTCAGTCCATCTGACCCATCAGCACTCCGATAAGGGGCCAACAGCTGCACGAACCTGTGCAAACCTACGCTGAGATACTTATCTTATTTAGAAAGAGAAAGGATGGGGAAAGAAATTCAAGAGGACATTCCAAAACCCAGAAACAAAACTGAGACAAAAATGTTGCCCTTGTTGTTCTACTTTTTTTTTTTCCCTCCCAGCATGCATCAGGAAAAGGACGCTCAGGGGACGTGCAGCTCAGCGAATTTGTTAAAGAGATAAATAATCAGATAGCAGTCCCCTTTTCCCTGCCGTCTCTCCCCTTTAATTGATCTTCCACTCTGAAAATGATAATTAAATCATTTTAGGGGCGAGTCTTAGTGAGAATTGAGTCGGGGGTTGGGGGAATTGGATAAAGGGCTCATTGGGGTTTGTGGGATTTTTTTTTCTCGCCTGGAAAAAAATGATACAAATTATGTTTTGACTAAAAGCAATTTCTTGTGTAAGCTCAGCCCCAGATCCTGTATCAC
Source organism: Clariallabes teugelsi (assembly GCA_030014215.1). NCBI lineage: Eukaryota > Metazoa > Chordata > Actinopteri > Siluriformes > Clariidae > Clariallabes > Clariallabes teugelsi. The sequence goes on along the minus strand of JAQMYG010000036.1, from coordinate 24,412,160 downwards.
TGGTGTAACTGTAAGGTGTTTCCAATTGCTGTCTTTTTTATAAGTCATAAACCTATAAGCATAGCATGAGCTGTGTTACTTTATTGATTTACAATAATGTAACGTGACCCGGCAACATTTTATACGGTAAGCGTTTAGACATTTACGCATCCTCGAATTTCACACATGTCGGAAGTGCATTCCAGCTCGGCTCGTGTTTGACCGTAGCTTCAGCACGCTGCCTGAAATCTGCTTCACTTCACTGGGTGTCTTTTTGACCCACGGTGTAAGCAGTAAGCAGATGACGTGATTTGCCACACGGAAGTAAAAAGCTCGTTAGAGGTCGTGTCGTTGTGTCCCCGAGGCTGCTTGACTATAATAGACCTGCCTGGAGACAAGTCAAATTTAACACAGCTGAAGCGGTGCGAGGGCTGCTTTTAGACTGCTGGACTGAAACGGGGTCGTCATTGCGAGGACCCTCCCCTAATCCCAAAATTCCCAGTCCTCTATTACCCCTAATGTTCCGCTCTTTAAATTTTGCCATTTCCCACAATTTAGTTACTTAACACAAACCACTTTTGTCATCATTTGCCTCTCTGAAGTCCTGAAGCACTCTGCTGTTCAATATGGTTTTAGTGCTAAATTAAGCAACATGCGAAGGAGAATTAAAAACGAGGGTGTCTTTAAATTAAAAATCGCCTCTATGTGCGCCAGATGGACTTTTCCCTGGTCCTTGTTAAAAAGTCATTAGAATATATCTCGCGCCGTCTATTTATTAGCCATATCAAAACTGAGGTCTTAATGTGTATGCATAATTCATCATTGAATTTAAAAACGGACATATTTCTGATTTCTGTTAAAGGATAAGAAGTAGGCTAAAAACATTCCTAAATGCTTCAATTATTGCTTGTTAACTCTTACGCAAGTAGCTAATTATACAAGGTAGTATTAAAACTCTGACATTAGCTGAAGCTGGGTTTATTGGTTTGTCTTAGGGAGGAATAATACTGCTGGAGAATGTAATCATTTTTTAACGATAGTTAGTAGTTATTAGAAAGGTGGGAAAAGAAAACTTGCATGCATGTTGTCGAAGGCCGTTGCGCTGATTAGTGAAGGGATGTGGTTTGCTGAGAGATGATGTTACACTGATGGCTCAAACAGATGATAAAGAAAATTCCTGCTCAGCGGCTTGGTTTTCTGATGTGTCGCGACAGTTTATCTGTTACTGTTTCACCACAAATAATTTTTGCCATAGAAGGCCGGCGGTATTGTACATAAGAATCAGCTTTGGAAGGCGAGAACCAATGAAAAGATGTTTCCCAGGATGTTAATCAGCTTGCAATTCAGCATAGTTTAGTATTATTGTAGTAGTGATGTATGTAAAGCTTTGAGTGTCTTTAAAAGTGCTGTATAAATAAAATGCTATTATTATTATTATTATTATTATTATTATTATTATTAACATTTATGCTAGGCCTGATCGATTCCATAAATTATAAAACTGATTGTTATGGCCAATAATGAGAGAATGAACTTAGCACTTTATTCAACTTTTAAAAAAAATGTTTGTTTGTTTACTTTTAAAAGTGATTTTTTTTTTTTTTTTTTTTACTTAATTCTAAAAATAAAAAAAATTCCCAAAAAATGACAAACATTTTCAAATCTAGCCTTTTTAAGTTTATTCAAGTCTCTTTCATGGTACAATTGTAATGATTTCAGCGATTGGCTTTAAAATTCACAGTTTGTAGAAAACCTCTACTCCCTCATAAAGGTTTGGCCGTTTAATGTCACATCCATAACAGAATCTGGTAACCCTCTATCATGTGGTGGGAAACTCTTTGACTGTTACAAAATGCCCGTAAATAAGTATTAGATGAGGCGTAGATTATGCAAACCATCCAACATATTAATCAGCGTAAATAATCAAATTAATCAGATAACATGGGAATAGTTGCATTAATGCGAGCATATTATTTATGTTTATTTTACAGCCTGACCTGTTGCGAGAGCCGTGCTCTATTGGGAAATTTATTTATTATCTTTCGACCGACACGATTCATGAACTCAGCAGCGCCGTGGTTTAACATGGTGTAAACTGGTTTTAGTAATAGTCACATATTCTACAGTCCTGGCAGACACAAGTCATACGACTCTCTCAAAAATATTTCAGTAGAATAAAATTAGTGTTGAGTTTTCTCTCGCTCAGCCAGGCCGTTGCCGTCTCTCAGCGGGCAGATAAATTGATAGCAGGTGGAGCGTGTTTACTGTTTGCACTCGGTGGGCGCTGGCCAGCTGGATTGAGACGCTTCCTGTTGTGGGAAAGGCAGGCTGCTCCAGGTGGATGGAGGGATCATGGTTCAGCAGTCAGAGCTGAAAGGACACGCTGTTTCTGAGAGCTCCTCGCTGGCCCTATCAAAGCACGCTACCATGCGCATCAGCAGAGAGCCAGAATTAGCTATTGATTGACTCAGAGTCCCTGATAGGCCACAGGTTGCATCTGGTCAGAAAGCCAGGATCACATGATTGTACACTTCCTCTGGAGGTCAGGCTCCACGTTCAAGTCAGTGCTAGGGCACTGAGGTGTGTATCTGCGCACACCGTGTGACCTGAAACTAATTGTATCATCAAAAACTTTCTATTGCATTGTGGATATGCAGACATGACTACAGACTAGGTCTTATTGTCTGAATCTGTGTTCTTGTTATTAATTTCGAAGTGTTTGTCTGTCTACAGCTCGGCACTGGATGATCACACGCACCACAGTCACCCCCTCTACGCGCACGGCGTGTGTAAATGGCCGGGATGTGAAGCAGTGTTCGACGACTTCCACTCTTTCCTCAAGTAAGGACGAAATCTCTGCTCTAACATGAACACACACGTGCACACACACGTCTTCAAAAGTTCTGAAGGTGAAGCCAGTCGTATCGCACTAGTACACTGTGTTCTTCAATAGCACCTCTCCTTTCTCCTGCGCCCCCCTTTCATTTGGCTATTCAGCCACGCTACAGGTGGACCCTCCGTGTGTGTGTGTGTGTGTGTGTGTGTGTGTGTGTGTGTGTATGCGATAAGTGCTGTTCCCATGGTGATTTCTACCACTTTGTCCCAAACAAACAAGAGAGGCATGTTTATCTGCAGCAGGCCGCACCACAAGAGCACTGCAGGTTTGCCCTTGTCTTTGCTGAGCGGACAGAGAAAGGGGCCCTCTGTTTCCTTCTTCTGCTTTTTTTTTTTCTTACACTTACAACTGATTGTTAAAGTGAGACAAGATCACACTTAAGT